>OX596183.1:10032540-10039715 GCA_951394245.1 Cyclophora punctaria | reverse complement strand
ACCTAACCTAACCTAACCTAACCTAACCTAACCTAACCTAACCTAACCTAACCTAACCTAACCTAACCTAACCTAACCTAACCTAACCTAACCTAACCTAACCTAACCTAACCTAACCTAACCTAACCTAACCTAACCTAACCTAACCTAACCTAACCTAACCTAACCTAACCTAACCTAACCTAACCTAACCTAACCTAACCTAACCTAACCTAACCTAACCTAACCTAACCTAACCTAACCTAACCTAACCTAACCTAACCTAACCTAACCTAACCTAACCTAACCTAACCTAACCTAACCTAACCTAACCTAACCTAACCTAACCTAACCTAACCTAACCTAACCTAACCTAACCTAACCTAACCTAACCTAACCTAACCTAACCTAACCTAACCTAACCTAACCTAACCTAACCTAACCTAACCTAACCTAACCTAACCTAACCTAACCTAACCTAACCTAACCTAACCTAACCTAACCTAACCTAACCTAACCTAACCTAACCTAACCTAACCTAACCTAACCTAACCTAACCTAACCTAACCTAACCTAACCTAACCTAACCTAACCTAACCTAACCTAACCTAACCTAACCTAACCTAACCTAACCTAACCTAACCTAACCTAACCTAACCTAACCTAACCTAACCTAACCTAACCTAACCTAACCTAACCTAACCTAACCTAACCTAACCTAACCTAACCTAACCTAACCTAACCTAACCTAACCTAACCTAACCTAACCTAACCTAACCTAACCTAACCTAACCTAACCTAACCTAACCTAACCTAACCTAACCTAACCTAACCTAACCTAACCTAACCTAACCTAACCTAACCTAACCTAACCTAACCTAACCTAACCTAACCTAACCTAACCTAACCTAACCTAACCTAACCTAACCTAACCTAACCTAACCTAACCTAACCTAACCTAACCTAACCTAACCTAACCTAACCTAACCTAACCTAACCTAACCTAACCTAACCTAACCTAACCTAACCTAACCTAACCTAACCTAACCTAACCTAACCTAACCTAACCTAACCTAACCTAACCTAACCTAACCTAACCTAACCTAACCTAACCTAACCTAACCTAACCTAACCTAACCTAACCTAACCTAACCTAACCTAACCTAACCTAACCTAACCTAACCTAACCTAACCTAACCTAACCTAACCTAACCTAACCTAACCTAACCTAACCTAACCTAACCTAACCTAACCTAACCTAACCTAACCTAACCTAACCTAACCTAACCTAACCTAACCTAACCTAACCTAACCTAACCTAACCTAACCTAACCTAACCTAACCTAACCTAACCTAACCTAACCTAACCTAACCTAACCTAACCTAACCTAACCTAACCTAACCTAACCTAACCTAACCTAACCTAACCTAACCTAACCTAACCTAACCTAACCTAACCTAACCTAACCTAACCTAACCTAACCTAACCTAACCTAACCTAACCTAACCTAACCTAACCTAACCTAACCTAACCTAACCTAACCTAACCTAACCTAACCTAACCTAACCTAACCTAACCTAACCTAACCTAACCTAACCTAACCTAACCTAACCTAACCTAACCTAACCTAACCTAACCTAACCTAACCTAACCTAACCTAACCTAACCTAACCTAACCTAACCTAACCTAACCTAACCTAACCTAACCTAACCTAACCTAACCTAACCTAACCTAACCTAACCTAACCTAACCTAACCTAACCTAACCTAACCTAACCTAACCTAACCTAACCTAACCTAACCTAACCTAACCTAACCTAACCTAACCTAACCTAACCTAACCTAACCTAACCTAACCTAACCTAACCTAACCTAACCTAACCTAACCTAACCTAACCTAACCTAACCTAACCTAACCTAACCTAACCTAACCTAACCTAACCTAACCTAACCTAACCTAACCTAACCTAACCTAACCTAACCTAACCTAACCTAACCTAACCTAACCTAACCTAACCTAACCTAACCTAACCTAACCTAACCTAACCTAACCTAACCTAACCTAACCTAACCTAACCTAACCTAACCTAACCTAACCTAACCTAACCTAACCTAACCTAACCTAACCTAACCTAACCTAACCTAACCTAACCTAACCTAACCTAACCTAACCTAACCTAACCTAACCTAACCTAACCTAACCTAACCTAACCTAACCTAACCTAACCTAACCTAACCTAACCTAACCTAACCTAACCTAACCTAACCTAACCTAACCTAACCTAACCTAACCTAACCTAACCTAACCTAACCTAACCTAACCTAACCTAACCTAACCTAACCTAACCTAACCTAACCTAACCTAACCTAACCTAACCTAACCTAACCTAACCTAACCTAACCTAACCTAACCTAACCTAACCTAACCTAACCTAACCTAACCTAACCTAACCTAACCTAACCTAACCTAACCTAACCTAACCTAACCTAACCTAACCTAACCTAACCTAACCTAACCTAACCTAACCTAACCTAACCTAACCTAACCTAACCTAACCTAACCTAACCTAACCTAACCTAACCTAACCTAACCTAACCTAACCTAACCTAACCTAACCTAACCTAACCTAACCTAACCTAACCTAACCTAACCTAACCTAACCTAACCTAACCTAACCTAACCTAACCTAACCTAACCTAACCTAACCTAACCTAACCTAACCTAACCTAACCTAACCTAACCTAACCTAACCTAACCTAACCTAACCTAACCTAACCTAACCTAACCTAACCTAACCTAACCTAACCTAACCTAACCTAACCTAACCTAACCTAACCTAACCTAACCTAACCTAACCTAACCTAACCTAACCTAACCTAACCTAACCTAACCTAACCTAACCTAACCTAACCTAACCTAACCTAACCTAACCTAACCTAACCTAACCTAACCTAACCTAACCTAACCTAACCTAACCTAACCTAACCTAACCTAACCTAACCTAACCTAACCTAACCTAACCTAACCTAACCTAACCTAACCTAACCTAACCTAACCTAACCTAACCTAACCTAACCTAACCTAACCTAACCTAACCTAACCTAACCTAACCTAACCTAACCTAACCTAACCTAACCTAACCTAACCTAACCTAACCTAACCTAACCTAACCTAACCTAACCTAACCTAACCTAACCTAACCTAACCTAACCTAACCTAACCTAACCTAACCTAACCTAACCTAACCTAACCTAACCTAACCTAACCTAACCTAACCTAACCTAACCTAACCTAACCTAACCTAACCTAACCTAACCTAACCTAACCTAACCTAACCTAACCTAACCTAACCTAACCTAACCTAACCTAACCTAACCTAACCTAACCTAACCTAACCTAACCTAACCTAACCTAACCTAACCTAACCTAACCTAACCTAACCTAACCTAACCTAACCTAACCTAACCTAACCTAACCTAACCTAACCTAACCTAACCTAACCTAACCTAACCTAACCTAACCTAACCTAACCTAACCTAACCTAACCTAACCTAACCTAACCTAACCTAACCTAACCTAACCTAACCTAACCTAACCTAACCTAACCTAACCTAACCTAACCTAACCTAACCTAACCTAACCTAACCTAACCTAACCTAACCTAACCTAACCTAACCTAACCTAACCTAACCTAACCTAACCTAACCTAACCTAACCTAACCTAACCTAACCTAACCTAACCTAACCTAACCTAACCTAACCTAACCTAACCTAACCTAACCTAACCTAACCTAACCTAACCTAACCTAACCTAACCTAACCTAACCTAACCTAACCTAACCTAACCTAACCTAACCTAACCTAACCTAACCTAACCTAACCTAACCTAACCTAACCTAACCTAACCTAACCTAACCTAACCTAACCTAACCTAACCTAACCTAACCTAACCTAACCTAACCTAACCTAACCTAACCTAACCTAACCTAACCTAACCTAACCTAACCTAACCTAACCTAACCTAACCTAACCTAACCTAACCTAACCTAACCTAACCTAACCTAACCTAACCTAACCTAACCTAACCTAACCTAACCTAACCTAACCTAACCTAACCTAACCTAACCTAACCTAACCTAACCTAACCTAACCTAACCTAACCTAACCTAACCTAACCTAACCTAACCTAACCTAACCTAACCTAACCTAACCTAACCTAACCCCGGCAATAAAAAAGGCCCTAATACGGAGAAAGTGCCCGCGGAACATCTACGGCATGGGGGATTCGTATTTCAGCCATCGTAAGGTTCGAGTACACTACGCCGGGGCGACCAGCGAAAAGGAAACGACAAAGGGGTGCGTCCAAGGATCGATAGGCGGCCCAACCTTTTGGAACATGTTGCTGGAATCGCTCCTCGAAAAGCTAGGTACCCTCGATGTTTACTTCCAGGCCTTTGCGGACGACGTCGTTTTGGTGTTCTCGGGTGACAATGCCGAGGCCCTGCAACTAAAAGCCAATAACACCCTGGCAGCCGTGCACGATTGGGGAATTCGTAACAAGCTTCACTTTGCCGCACACAAGACCAACGCGATGCTCATTACTAGGAAGCTCAAGTACGACTCCCCAAACGTTCAAATGGCAGGTACCCCCATAAACCTTGTTACCGAAATTAAGTTGCTCGGCCTCATCATAGACCACAAGCTGACTTTCAACGCGCACGTAACCGCCACCGTAAAAAAAGCCGCGGATATCTACAAACAGCTCGCATGCGCGGCGAAGGTCTACTGGGGTCTCAATCGGGAGGTTATTAGAACCATGTACGTGTCAGTGATAGAACCGATCGTGCTTTACGCAGCGAGTGCGTGGTCCCCGGCGGCGGAGAAAATCACCATCCGCAACCAGTTGGAAACTCTGCAAAGGGGATTCGCGCAGAAGATCTGTAAGGCGTATCGCACGGTGTCACTGACGTCGGCGCTGGTGCTGGCAGGCCTGCTGCCGCTTGACCTCAGAGTTCACGAGGCGGCGGCACTCTTTAAGGCCAAGAGAGGATACTCATGCCATTACTTACCACCGGGAAGAGAGTTGGAAGGCAGAGTGGGGTATCTTCAAAACCCCCACCCAGCAGAGCTAAAACCAACCCACTATGAACGCCTACAAGACCTGACGCCCGAAACCATAGAGAAACACCAAATGATTGGCCCACACATATACACAGATGGCAGTAAGATCGAAGGCAAAGTCGGTGCAGCGCTAACATGGTGGAACGAGGGCCGGGAGACAAAGTACTCCACCTTCCGGATGGAGCCACACAACACCGTCTTTCAATCGGAGATGTACGCTCTCTTCAGGGCAGTGAAGATGGTGAGAGACTCCAGGGTAAGTTCAGCAAATATTCTTAGCGACTCTAGATCTTCGCTTGACCTGCTGAGCTGCCCTGTTGCCACCCACCCACTAGCTGTCGAAATAAAGAGCCTCATCCAGCAGATCCGAGAGGAAGACCGTGATGTGAAGCTCTTCTGGTTGAGAGCTCACGTTGGCACACCTGGCAATGAGAGGGCAGACCACCTAGCCAAACAGGCAGCCCTCAAAAAGAAAACGGCACCCGACTACGACCGCGTCCCAATCTCGTTTGTGCGGCGGCAGATAAGGGAGGAAACCGTCGCGAAGTGGCAAGAGCGCTACGAAGCCTCCGGCACAGGATCGGTTACAAAAGCCTTCCTGCCCGACGTGAGGACGGCTAGGAAAGTGCTAAAAGAGACTGCCCTAACACCTGAGCATGTCCAAATACTGACCGGCCACGGAGGAATAGCGGCGTACTTGCACAGGTTCCATCTCAAGGACAGCCCTTTCTGCATCTGCGACCCCACGACCGAGGAGACGATATGGCACATACTGCTCGAATGTCCAAGATTTGCCATGGACAGACTGAATCTGGAGATACAAATACAGACCACTCTGGACATGTCCTCCCTTCCGAACATCATGAAGGAAACGGCAAAAAGATCGCCATTCTTGACATTTGCGAGTAAGTGTATGAAGATCGCTGCCATAGCAAACGGGTCCACCGCCTACACCACCACCACTGCCACCGCCACGACTCTCACAACCACCGCAATCATCTCTCACACAACTACCAACACACTAGATACAACCACAACACCCAACACGAACACGTTGCAAATGGGGTCCGCAATGGACCAACTCCTAGCACACGCCACACCAACAACATCACCAGGATTAAGGATAAGAGGCATCGCACTCTTCATGGACCAGGACGAAGAGACTCTTGGAATCTGTTTCTGTGGCGCTGCCGACTTTGCTCGTATCGAACTATCGCCGGGGTTGTCGACACTACTGGGAAAAAACACCATTAAGCGCACTACCATCGAAGCGCTACCCAGGGCGGAAGTGGCCGGGGAGCCCTATCGAATGTTGAGACTGGGAATCAAAACAGTCGCGGTATTCGAGTGGGAGTCCGGGCCCCCTTTCGCTAGAGTAAATAAGGTGCTATCAACACTGCGAGAGAACGCCCTGTCAACGGGAGCCTCGCCCAGCATCATCAGTGTCGACGCCATGGCGGTGGGACTCGAGAAAGGTAGTGTGGCAGACAGGTATGGCTGCATAACATCAGCAGAAAGCCATTTAATTGTCGTTTATGAGAACCGGGGCGAAAACCTCGAGTTCCTCAAAACACATACCAAAAACGACAAACCTGTCGCCGCCCTACTAGGAAGCGAGCAAAGTGACGCGGAGCGCCTGCAGGGGAGAATTCATGCGTCTCAGCAAAAGGTATCGAAACCGAGGGGAGAAACAGGAGAGTCACTACCACTGCTTGTTAGCGTGCTGGCAAGGCACGCGTTGCCGAGAAGTACAAGCAGCCCACTTGACATCTTGGGCAAAGCAGTGAAAAACCTCCTCCGCACCTCTCCAAGGGAGAAGCCAGCCCCCGCCAAACACCGAACAAAAGCCGACCGAGGGATAGTCGACTCACCGGACCTGGAACAGGCCATAACCGAACAACAACACGCGCAAAACGCCCTTATCGAGTTCATTTCCATCACAAGAGAGACTCTCAAAATCTGCCAAAGAACCTGCAGCAGGATATTAGAGTACTACGCCAGAGCGACAGCAGGTAGTACCCTCTCAGAGTCTCTCCTTCAGACAGAACTTGAACAGGCAAAGGCAGCCATTTT
>OX596183.1:9830040-10027540 GCA_951394245.1 Cyclophora punctaria | reverse complement strand
CTAACCTAACCTAACCTAACCTAACCTAACCTAACCTAACCTAACCTAACCTAACCTAACCTAACCTAACCTAACCTAACCTAACCTAACCTAACCTAACCTAACCTAACCTAACCTAACCTAACCTAACCTAACCTAACCTAACCTAACCTAACCTAACCTAACCTAACCTAACCTAACCTAACCTAACCTAACCTAACCTAACCTAACCTAACCTAACCTAACCTAACCTAACCTAACCTAACCTAACCTAACCTAACCTAACCTAACCTAACCTAACCTAACCTAACCTAACCTAACCTAACCTAACCTAACCTAACCTAACCTAACCTAACCTAACCTAACCTAACCTAACCTAACCTAACCTAACCTAACCTAACCTAACCTAACCTAACCTAACCTAACCTAACCTAACCTAACCTAACCTAACCTAACCTAACCTAACCTAACCTAACCTAACCTAACCTAACCTAACCTAACCTAACCTAACCTAACCTAACCTAACCTAACCTAACCTAACCTAACCTAACCTAACCTAACCTAACCTAACCTAACCTAACCTAACCTAACCTAACCTAACCTAACCTAACCTAACCTAACCTAACCTAACCTAACCTAACCTAACCTAACCTAACCTAACCTAACCTAACCTAACCTAACCTAACCTAACCTAACCTAACCTAACCTAACCTAACCTAACCTAACCTAACCTAACCTAACCTAACCTAACCTAACCTAACCTAACCTAACCTAACCTAACCTAACCTAACCTAACCTAACCTAACCTAACCTAACCTAACCTAACCTAACCTAACCTAACCTAACCTAACCTAACCTAACCTAACCTAACCTAACCTAACCTAACCTAACCTAACCTAACCTAACCTAACCTAACCTAACCTAACCTAACCTAACCTAACCTAACCTAACCTAACCTAACCTAACCTAACCTAACCTAACCTAACCTAACCTAACCTAACCTAACCTAACCTAACCTAACCTAACCTAACCTAACCTAACCTAACCTAACCTAACCTAACCTAACCTAACCTAACCTAACCTAACCTAACCTAACCTAACCTAACCTAACCTAACCTAACCTAACCTAACCTAACCTAACCTAACCTAACCTAACCTAACCTAACCTAACCTAACCTAACCTAACCTAACCTAACCTAACCTAACCTAACCTAACCTAACCTAACCTAACCTAACCTAACCTAACCTAACCTAACCTAACCTAACCTAACCTAACCTAACCTAACCTAACCTAACCTAACCTAACCTAACCTAACCTAACCTAACCTAACCTAACCTAACCTAACCTAACCTAACCTAACCTAACCTAACCTAACCTAACCTAACCTAACCTAACCTAACCTAACCTAACCTAACCTAACCTAACCTAACCTAACCTAACCTAACCTAACCTAACCTAACCTAACCTAACCTAACCTAACCTAACCTAACCTAACCTAACCTAACCTAACCTAACCTAACCTAACCTAACCTAACCTAACCTAACCTAACCTAACCTAACCTAACCTAACCTAACCTAACCTAACCTAACCTAACCTAACCTAACCTAACCTAACCTAACCTAACCTAACCTAACCTAACCTAACCTAACCTAACCTAACCTAACCTAACCTAACCTAACCTAACCTAACCTAACCTAACCTAACCTAACCTAACCTAACCTAACCTAACCTAACCTAACCTAACCTAACCTAACCTAACCTAACCTAACCTAACCTAACCTAACCTAACCTAACCTAACCTAACCTAACCTAACCTAACCTAACCTAACCTAACCTAACCTAACCTAACCTAACCTAACCTAACCTAACCTAACCTAACCTAACCTAACCTAACCTAACCTAACCTAACCTAACCTAACCTAACCTAACCTAACCTAACCTAACCTAACCTAACCTAACCTAACCTAACCTAACCTAACCTAACCTAACCTAACCTAACCTAACCTAACCTAACCTAACCTAACCTAACCTAACCTAACCTAACCTAACCTAACCTAACCTAACCTAACCTAACCTAACCTAACCTAACCTAACCTAACCTAACCTAACCTAACCTAACCTAACCTAACCTAACCTAACCTAACCTAACCTAACCTAACCTAACCTAACCTAACCTAACCTAACCTAACCTAACCTAACCTAACCTAACCTAACCTAACCTAACCTAACCTAACCTAACCTAACCTAACCTAACCTAACCTAACCTAACCTAACCTAACCTAACCTAACCTAACCTAACCGAGTCGCACTCGAAACTCGCTCGAGAACGCATCTTTTTTAACTCGCTCCGCACGAAAAAATTCGGGAAAAATCCATTTGTGCTCGAAAAATTACGCGCGATATACCAAAAGTTGTGGAATCACGAGGCGCACCCGCCGCACGCATCCGCACGGAAATCGCGCGAAAATTGTGAGTTTGCGAAGCAAAACAGTGGTTTTCGAAACTAAAAAGTGCAATATCTCTGGATCTGCAGTGACGACCCCCTGTTTTTAAACAGTGGTCAGGAAGCCCTGGTGTGCCCCCACACCCCTGCACATCACGTTTTTGAAAATCGCCCATAGTTTCGTGGCTCAGGCCAAAAAAACAAAAACCACGTGGCCTTCGAGCCACGAAACTACAACATCTAGGCGAAAACGGAGGACACCATCAGACAGCAGCCGACGAGCAGATCACGGAGGCAGTTTTTCCGGAGCGGAAAGTTAAGTGTTCACCGAGATACGACATTTTAAAAAATTCGAAAAATTGACAGATCAATAACTCTCGATATCGATCTATGACATATTGTTTTTACACAATAATACTATAGACCAAGGGGACCTTCAGCCCCCTACCAAATTTGAGAATTTTCCGCTGACGGCGCATGGAAATAAAGACTTTAAGAAATTTGAGGGTAGTCAAAATCCCTTTTCTAGACGAGTGTGATAAATTCCATCTGTGATATTAGATTTAAGACCTCCATTTGACTAACTATCCAAATTTTTAGACATAAGTTAGCCTTAAGTTGCAAATTATTGTCATTTTTTAAATATTTTATAGGTTTTTTACCATTTAAAAATCGGGGGTAGTTGGGAAAGGCTCACTACATATCTCATTAGACAGGACTTCTCTTGCCACGTAATTTGAGCCCAAGCACGACTAGTTTATGATAAAAACTAAAGAAGTAGGTCAAATTGTCCGCCATTTTGGCAGCCATTTTGAAATTTTGATCTGGAAACATCCTTGGCCCCAGAAGTCTTGGAGAGTCGGGGCTTTCAGGGTCAGCATCACCGTGCTTAGGGCTACCGGATCCGGTGGTCAGCTGAGTTTTTTCAGGCCTGAAAAAATTATTCAGGTTTTCCACTGGGCCGAAGGTCCTGGTGCAACTGCGTCTCCCAAAGAAAATCCCGACTCGATAGGACCAAAAACAACAAAATTACCGAGATTACAAACTTACAGGCCTTACAGGACAAAAAATTTAAAATCGTTATAACTCTGCCATCTTTTGACCTACGGAGGCGCGGTTTTCTCCTCTGAAGTTAGAGTAAAGAGAGCTTTTGAAAATTGACTTGGAATAAATTTATAGTCGGGGAGCCCAAAGTAAAAAATATTTTCCCAATCTTTAATAATTTGTATTTAATTTATTTTGGACGTTTATTACCTAGACACCAGTCCCGCAGCGCGTGGACGACTAAAACTTTGTTGACCAAATTGTATAAATTTGCATCATAGACTAAGGACAAGTCCCTACCCTATACATAGGGACTTAAACCATTTTAATCAATTTTATCTAATTATTACTATTATTTTCGATTATTTAAAATTTTTAATTCTATATTTATTGGTTACCTGCCGGAACCGACCTGTATACACAGTATACTAGCAGTAAGGCATAACCAACTGCATTTATACCTAAACCTGCGAGTTTATATTGTATAACGCCCCTCTGACGTGAAAAGACTTACCTTTCTGTACACACCTACACTTACCAGAACTATGTTTCACACACCTGCAAAGAAACCTGGCCCCAGTCCCATCAACTCACCAGCATCACCACCAGCTCCAATACCCTCCCAAGTGAGGCGCAGTATCGGTGAGTGGGAGGCTGGGAAGCAGCAACCGCCAACAACTGCGAACCTGAAACAAAAAATAATGATATCAAAAACTAAGAAAACCTCGGACCCCGTCACGCAAACCCGGGGGGCCGCTCCCGCCGAGACGACATTCACCAGGTCCCCGTCTAAGTATCCCAACAGAGTTGCCGAGGCGAAAGCCTGCCTGATGAAGGCAAAATTCCATCTTGGCAACTCCCGGAATACGAAGACGGAGATCAAGGAGGGTGTCCTCGCGGCGGTAGAGCGGCTGTACCGACTCGTGACGGAGTCCGAGGAGGACAGGAAAAAGGAAAGGAAGGGTGAGGAAAAGGAAGAAGAACCGAAGAAAACACAAACGGAAGAGCACAAAGCTCCCCAGCCCCCCCCGATTGCACCTGTTGAAAGTCAAGATTTTTCTCACTTGCTCTCCACACTGGCCGAACACAGTCGGCTGGTGAAGGAGAGCAATGAGAGAATAGAGAGCCTGAAGATGGCTTTAAACATCCAAGTCGAAGCTTTAGAGAGGTCTTCTTATGCGAGTGTGGCAGCGGGTACCTCGGCCCCGCAATCAGCGGCCCCGAAGGCGCTGCACTCCGTAGTCGTGACCTCTAAAGACGAGCTAGAAACGGGGGAGCAAGTCCTGGACAGAGTCCGGGAAGCAGTAGACGCAAAGGAGGGCTGGGTCAAGGTGGAGAGGGTGAGAAAAGCGCGAGACCAAAAAGTCATAATAGCATGTGGATCCACAGAAGAAAGAGACAAACTGAAGAAAAGGTTACAGGGGACGGATACCCTAAATGTCGAAGACATAAAGAACAAACGTCCCCTGGTAACATTTAAAGACGTCTTTACATATAACACAGATGAGGACATACTAAAGGCACTAAAGAACCAGAACCCAGAAATAGTAAAAGATGTCAAACTAGAAGAAGAACTACAAATCCGGTACAGAAAGACAGCTCGAAACCCTCATCAGTGCCACATATCGGCAAAAGTCTCCCCCCGCTTGTGGAGTCGCCTGACGCAAGCCGCACAGATACGGATAGACCTACAGCCGAACATCAGCGTGGTCGACCAAACGCCGCTGGTCCAATGCTCGTTATGCCTGGGATACGGACACAGCCGGCGTTTCTGTACAGAGACCACGCTGAAGTGTTGTCACTGCGGTGGACCACATATGCGGACCGAGTGCGCCGACTGGAGAGCTGGAGCGTCTCCAACTTGTAGCAATTGCATCTCCGCCAAACTGGACAGGGCCGACCACAATGCGTTCAGCCGAGACTGTCCGGTGAGGCGGAAATGGGACGCGTTAGCCCGGCAGACAGTGGCGTACTGTTAAAATTGTACCAGGCGACACCACAAGCTTGCTCAAAACAACACCGCTGAAGGGAATAGAGTCAAACAGACACACAAGCGATTACTACACAAACACAGTAAATTGGGATCACTTTCGTAAGAAAACGACCCAATTACTTTCACAGCAAAACACAAACAGTAACACAGCACACATTACATACAGTATACAATTAGACTTTAACACTTTACACGCACAACACAATACACCAATTGACTCTACCTCTTCCTGGATAACTGAAGCAAATTGGCAGCATTTTCGTCAGAAACGAAACCAATTTCTAACAAATGCAATAACCCGTAATGTAGCGTTAATAAAGGAATCAAACTTACTGCGGACAGGATCACAGGCAACAAAGAGCATAAACGCGCAGAAGCATCATAGAAGCTATGACTCGCCGCTTATAGCAAACAAGCCATGGTCCGCAGTAAATTGCCTGAATTTTGATAAAAATACCCGGGGAGACCGGGAAACCGACACCAAAAATATTGCCAGTGACAAATAAACCTAAAAACACTATAAACACTTAAACACATGCTAACAACACAACCAGAAAACACGGACTCTGATTACGTCAGAGGGAATTCAGGAATCCTGTTACCCTGAAATATAAGAGAAAATAAATAAATATTTGTACATGAAATAGAAACTAAGAAAACCACTGTAAGGACTAATTAATATATAAAATGTAAACAATGCTCAAACTGTAGATAATAAGATATTGTAAAAACTAAAATATAATTGAAAATGTAAAAACTTACGACTTGAATAAAGAACTTGCAAAAACATTAGCTCGCGGGCCGGGCCAGATAGCGCCCGGACAGGTTTATTTAAAAAAAAAAAAAAAAAAAAAAACCTAACCTAACCTAACCTAACCTAACCTAACCTAACCTAACCTAACCTAACCTAACCTAACCTAACCTAACCTAACCTAACCTAACCTAACCTAACCTAACCTAACCTAACCTAACCTAACCTAACCTAACCTAACCTAACCTAACCTAACCTAACCTAACCTAACCTAACCTAACCTAACCTAACCTAACCTAACCTAACCTAACCTAACCTAACCTAACCTAACCTAACCTAACCTAACCTAACCTAACCTAACCTAACCTAACCTAACCTAACCTAACCTAACCTAACCTAACCTAACCTAACCTAACCTAACCTAACCTAACCTAACCTAACCTAACCTAACCTAACCTAACCTAACCTAACCTAACCTAACCTAACCTAACCTAACCTAACCTAACCTAACCTAACCTAACCTAACCTAACCTAACCTAACCTAACCTAACCTAACCTAACCTAACCTAACCTAACCTAACCTAACCTAACCTAACCTAACCTAACCTAACCTAACCTAACCTAACCTAACCTAACCTAACCTAACCTAACCTAACCTAACCTAACCTAACCTAACCTAACCTAACCTAACCTAACCTAACCTAACCTAACCTAACCTAACCTAACCTAACCTAACCTAACCTAACCTAACCTAACCTAACCTAACCTAACCTAACCTAACCTAACCTAACCTAACCTAACCTAACCTAACCTAACCTAACCTAACCTAACCTAACCTAACCTAACCTAACCTAACCTAACCTAACCTAACCTAACCTAACCTAACCTAACCTAACCTAACCTAACCTAACCTAACCTAACCTAACCTAACCTAACCTAACCTAACCTAACCTAACCTAACCTAACCTAACCTAACCGTCGCACTCGAAACTCGCTCGAGAACGCATCATTTTTCACGCGCTCCGCACGAAATAATTCGCGAAAAATCGAAATTGTGTCAGAAAAACCAGTGCAATATATCAAAATACGCGGAATCACGAGGCGCACCCGCCGCACGCATCCGCGCAAAAATCGGCCTGGATTTCAGTGAGTTATCAGTGAAAAAGTGCTTTTCTGGACCTTCAACTGTGATTTACTCCGGATCTACAGTGACGACCCCCTGTTTTTAAACAAGGGTTGGGAAGCCCCGGCGTGCCCCTACACCCCTGCACGTCGCGTTTTTCAAGATCACCCATAGTTTCGTGGCTTAGGCCAAAAAAAACAAAAACCACGTGGTAGCTGAGCCACGAAACCAGCAGACATCGGCGCAAACTAACACCGGATCCAGATAGCGGCCGACGTGAGCAGTCGGGAGGCACTTTTTCCTGATTAAAAAAGCTAAGTTCCAGCGAGTTACACCATTTTAAAATATTTTGAACTTTGACCCTTGAATATCTTCGCAAAGCGATCTATGACATATTGTTTTTAATTGACCAATCGGAAGACTGAAGGGACCCCCTACTCCCTTCAAAATTTTGGAATTTTTGGACGACGGCGCTTGGAGATATTAAACTTCAAAAATTTAAGGGTAGCCGAAACCCGACTTTTAGTATAGTGTGACTAACCCTAGGCATAGATATAGACATAAGACTCCTATTATTACTAACTCAACCATTTTTTAGAATTAATTTGCTGACATTTTATGAAATATCAAATATTTTCAAATTTTTTGCGTGTTTTTGTGTTGTTAAAAATCGGGGGTAGTTGCGAAGGGCTCAAAACATACAGCATTGGACAGGGCTCCCATTTCCACGAATTTTGAGCCCAAACTCGATCAGTTTACCTTCAAAAATAAGAAAGTGGGTCAAATTTGGACGCCATTTTGAAATTTTGTCTGGTAAATACCTACGGCCCTAGAAGTCATATCGTGTCGGGGTTTTTGGGGTTGGCGTAGCCGCGTTGGAGGCTACCGGATCCCGTGGCGGACAGAAAATTTTTTCAGGCCTGAAAAAATTTTCAGGTTTTACGCGGGGCCGACGGTCCTAGTGCTCCTGCGCCCCCCCAAGGAAGTCCCGACTCGATAGGACCAATAATACCGGAGTAACCGAGGTTCCAATCTTACAGGCCGTACAGGACGAAATTTCAAAAACGTCATAACTCCGGCAATTTTGGACCTACAGTGACGTGGTTTTCACATTTGCAACCAGCTTAAAGAGCCCTTCACAGCTGACCAATAAAAATAATTTATAGTTGAGGAGCCTATAGCAAAAAATTTTTTGTCGAATTTATTTAAATTTATATAATTATTGCAATATTCTATTTATTTATTTTGTTGACCAAATTTATTAAATTGAATTTATAATATAAGGACAAGTCCCTACCCTTTACATAGGGACTAAAAACTATTATTTTGACAACTGGATATTATTTATTAAATTTTATCAATATTGTTAATAATTAAGAACAGGTTACCTGCCGGAGTTGACTTGTATACCAGGGTATATTCGCAACAAGGCACAACCAATTGTAAAACCTGCGAGCATAAAATAACGCCCCTTTGACGTAAATTATCGTATTTTATCTATTTCGATTGTTAAAATTGTGGTCACTTGCCGGAGTCGACCTGTATATAATAATACTAGCGACGAGGCAAAACCGAACACCTATATTGACTCAACTGGGAGCCTTTTATAACGCTCCCTCTGACGTGACCAGATTCATTTTTGCCCTATTTAAATTTCACGCTGAAATACGTTTTGACTTTTTATTATTAATAATACTAAATACTCACCTTCATAAACACCAACCACCAACATGTTTCACACACCCACGAGGAAATCTTGCACCAGTCCCGCCACTTCTCCAGCACCACCATCCGCACCCATGGACAGGACCAGCCCCTCTACAGCCCCTGTCCAACCCTCAAAAGTAAGGCGCAGCATCGGAGAGTGGGAGGCTGGAACTCAGCAACCGCCGAAAACTGGAACGCTGAAACAGAAAATAGTAACATCAGTAAAAACAAAGAAACCCTCGGACCCCGTCACGCAAACCCGGGGGGCCGCTCCCGCCGAGGCGACATTCACTAAGTCTCCGTCTAAGTATCCCAACAGAGTTGCGGAGGCGAAGGCCTGCCTGATGAAGGCAAAATTTCACCTTGGCAACTCCCGGAATACAAAGACGGAGATAAAGGAGGGTGTCGTCGCGGCAGTAGAGCGGCTGTACCGACTCGTGACGGAGTCCGAGGAGGAAAGGAAAAGGATAAGGAAAGATGAGGAAAGGGAAGAGAAACAAAAGGAGGAAAAATACGAAGAGCCCCAGGCTCCCCAGCCCCCCCTAATTGCCCCCGTAGCAACACAGGAGATCTCTCATCTGCTCTCCACACTGGCCGAACATAGTCGGTTAGTGAAGGAGAGCAATGAGAGAATAAATAACCTTAAACTAGCTCTGGACACCCAAACAGAAATGATCACAAGGACTTCCTACGCGAGTGTGGCAGCGGGTGCCTCGCCGCTACAATCAGTGGCTCCGAAGGCGCTACACTCGGTAGTGGTATCATCGAAGGACGAACTTGACACGGGGGAACAGGTACTAGACAAAATTCGAGCAGCCGTCGATGCTAAGGAGGGCTGGGTAAAGGTGGAGAGGGTCAGGAAGGCCAAAGATCAAAAGGTGATTATAGCGTGCGGCTCTACAGATGAAAGGGAAAAACTGAAGAAGAGGCTACAGGGGACGGAAACCCTTAATGTCGAAGACATTAAGAATAAACGTCCCCTTGTGACACTTAAAGATGTCTTTAATTACAACACCAATGACGACATCATAAAAGCCCTCAAAAACCAGAACCCTGACATCTGTAGAGACGTAAAATTAGAAGAAGAGTTCGAGATTCGCTATAGGAAGATCACTCGCAACCCCCACCAGTGCAACATATCGGCGAAAGTCTCCCCTCGCTTGTGGAGTCGCCTCACAAAAGCCGGACAACTGCGCATAGACCTGCAGCCCAGCGTCAGTGTGGTCGATCAAACGCCGCTGGTCCAATGCTCGCTCTGCCTTGGGTACGGACACAGCCGGCGTTTCTGCACAGAGACCACGCTGAAGTGCTGTCACTGCGGCGGACCACATATGCGGACCGAGTGCGCCGACTGGAGAGCTGGAGCGTCCCCAACCTGTACAAACTGCACCACCGCCAAACTGGACAGGGCCGATCATAATGCGTTCAGCCGAGACTGTCCGGTGAGGCGGAAATGGGACGCGTTAGCTCGGCAGACAGTGGCGTACTGCTGAGATGGTCCCAGGCGACACCACAAGAAAAATTGCACCCGGAAAAGCATTACACAAAGGGATAGAGTCAATCGGAATCATCAGCAAGCACTACAAAAATACAGCAAATTGGGGCCACTTTCATGAGAAAGCGACCCAATTACCCACACAGCATGACACAAACTGTAACACAACACAAACCACAGATAGTAAACAATCAGACATAAACACTACACACGCAGAACACACAACACTGAATGACTCTATCCCCCACACGAATTGGCAACACTTTCATGCGAAATGGTACCAATTGCCAATAACCGCAACAAACCCGAAATCAGTAAAAACAGCAAAACCAACCTCACTACGTACAGGATCACAGGTAGCAAAGAATATAAACGCGCAGAAACATACTGTAAGTCATGACTCGCCGTTTTATATGTATAATGAAAGCCTTCGTCCGTAGTGAAAGACCAATACATTTTAGAAGAAATACCCAAGGGGTGACAAATAAACGGCTACCACAAAATTTGCTAGTAATTCACGATTAAAATAAACCTAAAACAAACTATACAAAATTAACACACGTACACAAAATTACCTGAAAAACACGGTCTCTGATCACGTCAGAGGGATCCCAGAAATCCTGTTACCCCGAATTATTATGAAATTATAAACAAATGTTAACAAAGTAGTACATAACTAAAAACTGTCGAAAAATAAAATATTACAACATAAGATATAAATAATGTAAAAGAACAAGTAGAAATGTAAGCATTGTAAAACCTTAACATAAGATCAAATATGTAAAACTTTTAAACTGAATAAATATTTTTGTAAAACCTTAGCTCGCGGGCCGGGCCAGAAAGCGCCCGGACAGGTTTATTAAAAAAAAAAAAAAAAAAAAAAAAACCTAACCTAACCTAACCTAACCTAACCTTTTTTTTTTTTTTTTTTTTTTGTTATAGCAGTGGAATGCCTTTTATGCATCCCCAACCATTGGGTGGAGCCAATAGTCGGGGTATGTGGGACTCAATGCCAACAACTTCGGCCTTGGCCACTTCCAAGTCTGTCCGAGGCTGAAGCCCGGATATACTTAGAAGCAGCTAGGCTTCAGTTGATGACCAACCCGGTGGACAAGCTCCCCCCGCTACCGGGGCTCATCGCATCCACCGCAGTAATACCCACTAAACCACAGCTGTGTCTCCTTCCTCGGCGCTTGTGTCGGGGACATGGGAAATCTAAAGATGCGTCCACCGAACCCCGACAGCGCTGGGACCCTCAAAAGAGGGAACCCCGTCCTCGGTGTTGTGCACCGGACTTACTGAGAGGCGCGCGGAAGACACCGCGCGCGCCATCTCGAGGCCTATGTGCGGCGGCTGTCCCGCTCCCCGGGATAGTCGCCGCGACCTCAGTTAAGGAGGGCGCAAGGCGTCCGGAAACGCCCTTCGCCTTCGGCCAGCTCTGCGGCGGCGCATGGGGCAGTCGGTGACCGCCTCACGCTCGCGCTCTGCCGCTTCCTTCTGCATGAGCACCTGCTCACAGAAGGAGGCCACCGCCGTCCAGGACTCCTCCCCTTGGACCATAGCGCGAACTACGGCCCGCAGAGTGAAGTCAGTGCCGATGACGGCGGCCAGAGCCGTCCTCTGGTCCGACCAGGCCGGACACTCCTCAAGCGTATGCTGCGCCGAGTCCTCCTCGGCTCCGCAGTGGTGGCACACCGGCGTCGGCTCCCTCAGGGCTATACGACACAGGTACCCGCCGAAGCAACCATGCCCCGACAGGACCTGCGTCAGCCTGAACGTGAGTGTGCCATGTCGCCGGTAGAGCCACTCGTCGAGGACATCACGGATGGCCTCAACCGTGCGTGTGCCGTAACTCGGGCGCTCCAGACGCTCTCTCCACGCTTCGATAGCGTCCTGGCAGGCGAGCTCCCTGCGGCGTTGAATTTCGCGCGGAGCAGGACTTATCCCGGTAGTGCGAAGGCCCATACGCCAGTCATATACCGTCGCTAAAACCTGCGCTTCCAAATCCCAAGGGATTGACCCAGCGAGAAGTAAGGCCGCCTCTCCGGATATGGTGCGGTATCCCCTGGCCACCCCTATCGCGATTGCGCGCTGAGGCGCTCGCAGGAGGGGGACGGCACTCGCTGAGAGGGCGCGAGCCCAAACAGGAGCGCCGTACAGGGCCATGGACCGCACGACTCCCAAATAGAGACGGCGACTCGCATCCTGAGGCCCATTAAGGTTGGGCATTATCCTACGCAAGGCCGATGCTGTTTTCAGCAGCCGTGGTGCCAGGGCCGCAAAATGTTGTCGGAAACCCCACCGGTTATCCAATGTCAGGCCCAGGTATTTGAGGGTCGACTGGATGTCGATCCTCACGCCACCGACAATGATGTGAGCCCCAGGTGGGGGTCCTCTACGAGGGCCGGAAAACATCATTGCCTTGGTCTTGTGAAGGGCCACCTCCAGCCCGAGCCTCCGTATTCGGGATACAATGTGGGCCACCGCTGCCGTGGCCAGTATACTCGCCGACCTGTAGTCCTTTCCCAGGACTATGACTAGGACATCGTCGGCGAAGCAAAGGTAGTAGACCCCGGGCAGGGTCGACCCACGAAGAACCCAGCCAAATCCAAAGTTCCACAGGATTGGTCCTAAGACCGAACCCTGCGGGACTCCACGCGACATCGGGTGATGTTTTATGCCGTGCTTTGTCATGTAGGACACGACGTGCGGCAAGTATTGTCCAATGACCCGAATGAGGTACTCGGGCACCCCGTGGTATCGGAGCGCCGCGAGAATGCACTCCCAGGGCAAGGTGTTGAAGGCGTTGGAGATGTCCACGGACACCACCAACGCAACCTCGCCCCGGTGTACAGCGCCCTCAGTCAGGTCCTTCAACTTCAATATGGCCTCGATCGTTGATCGACCGAGACGAAAGCCATATTGATTGTCGGTAAAATCTGGCCCAACAGTGCGAAGATGGTTCGTTAGGCGGGCGGCGATAATTCGCTCGAAGAGCTTTGCCACCTCGTCAATAAGGACGATGGGGCGGTAGGAGGAGGGTGAGTCCGCCGGTCGTCCTTCCTTCTTGAGAAGCACAAGTTTCCCACTACGCCACTTGAGAGGGAACTGACCACGCTCCAGGCACGCGGAGTAGAGGCCCCTGAGTCGAGACGCGAGGTCATCGAGCTCTAAGGCCTTCACCCAAACGCGGCCCGGTATCCCGTCGAGTCCGGGGGCCGTGTTTTTCGACCGAAGTCTGATCACGGCCTCCTTGAGTTCCTCCCTCGTGACGGCAGGGATAGAGGTGTCGGCAGTTCTTGTGCCGGGAGGCGGAGCCATCACCGGCGGCGTGTGTGCGCCTCTGCTCGGAAACAGAGTCGACATCACGCCTTCCAGGAACTGCGGCTCCAGACTTTGGGTGAGGGGCGGCGCCGACTGGCGCAGTTTGCCTCTAACCATGAGGTAGGGCCTACCCCAAGGATTGTCATCCAAAGTCCGAAGCATTTCCTCCTTCGCTCGTACCTTGGCCTGCTCAATGGCCCGCTGAAGAGCCTCTTTGCACACTCGATGCTCGTTTAAGAGAGCGGTCTCTACTTCCTCGTCGGTGTCGTGACGATGTTGTCTGTAGCGACGTCTGTGTCGCGTGTATAGGCGGCCCGCCGCGATACTCGCAGTGCGGAGTGCCGCAATTTCGGCAGACCACCAGTACACGCAACGGCGAGGATGGAAGGTTGTTACGCGGGGCATTGATGCGTCGCAGACAGACGTCATCGCAGCCCCGAACCATTCCGCCTCAGCCTCGACACACGCTGGACGTTCCGGTGCCGTCTCCCACGCAGCCACTATGAGCGCCTCCTCGAGATGATCTCGGTCGAGGCGTGTCAGCGACCAACGCGGTCCCTCTCGTGCCCCTGAGGGCGGTTGACTGGGGTTCGAGGCGGTGGCGGAGGTGTCAAATCGGATGTACCGATGATCGGACAGCGACTCCGCCTCAACGCAGACTCTCCAGCCTAAAACACGGCGCGCCAGGGCGGGGCATGCGAACGAGATGTCCACTATGGATCCGCCCTGTTGCCGCACGCACGTGTATTCCGACCCCCGGTTGAGGATGACCAAACCGGATTGCACGGACCACTCTAGAAGGAGATCACCGCGGGCATCAGTCGTCGGGGACCCCCACGCCGGGGATTTGGCGTTGAAGTCTCCAACGACGAGCACCTGGCGGGACCGCCTACTGCTTTCCACAAGTGCGGAGAGTTCTCCCAGAAATCCCTCGAATTCAACGAGAGGTCTGTTGGGAGAAAAATACACCCCCACAATCGCTAAGCCACCCATGGTAACCGCTACACATCCCCTACCCTTTGCTACATGGTCAAAGGGAGGGGAGCCAGCGGAGGGCCGATTGACAATAGCGACCAGGGAGTCGCGATCCGCAGCCCAATGGTCCGATTCCGGGACAAAATAAGGTTCCGCGACGACGGCTATGTTGATCAGCCACTCTGCCATGCTTTGGGTCAGGAGATCCTGGGCTCGGGCGGAGTGGTTGATGTTGCACTGGAGGAAGCGGGTAAGGGTGTGATCCATTATCCGCTTCTACTTGGAACCCCCTCGTCCATGGCCTCTGGTGAGGCTTGGGGACCCGTTGTTTGGGCACTCTGAGTACCTCTTTTCCGGGACCTCTTCTTTGCAGCGGCGACGCATGCCCTGCCCCCCACTCTGTGCGACGCCGGCAAATTTGCGGCCGCGCACAGGCTGCAGTGGGGATCCGCTGAGCAGGTCGCTGCTTTGTGGCCCTCCTTGCCGCATCTGTAGCAGAGTGCGCTCCGATCAACGTCGGAGTCGCACTTGCCGCAGACGTGCCCCAGCTCCATGCAGCGGAAGCAGGTGAGCGGACGGGGTTCCAGTAAGGTAACCTTCGCTGGAATCCATCCCACCAAAATAGTCCGCTTTTGGGCCAGGACCTTTGCCGCTGTTGTCGGGCACCGCACCCACAGGGTGAACCCCCTACGACCGCGAGCTTCGCGGCGGATATCGCCTGTCTTGAGGGACTCCCTGCTGCATCCCGACTCTGCTACGACGGCAGCGGCTACTTCCTCCGCCGTGATGGACTCGTCGAGGTCCGTGATGCGCAGCTCGCTGCACTTCACGGGCCTCGTGACCCAGACATCGTCTCCAAGGATCTCCCGGATCTTCGCCGCTAGCTGGTCGGCCAGGGCGTCGCTGCCAGATCCGGGGATCTCAATCAATTTGGCGCCTGTCTGTGCCTCTTTGATTTTGACGCCTCCAGTGATGCCCACACTGGAAAGAGATATGCTGGTCTTCATTCTGACCAGCACCTCTTTGTATGTCAGTCCTCTCGTCGTGGCCTCTGGACGTAGTGTCAGGACGATGGCTGAGGTCTTGGGACCCCTGATGCGTCTCTTTTTGGCCTTCCCGCTGGTCTTGGCTGCTGATGGTGCAGCCCGGCGCTGGATTGGTCTAGTCTGTTGGGTGGGTCGGGGGTTTCCCCTTCCTCCTCTTTTGACCGCGGCGCTCCATCCCTCTTGCGGGGAGGAGGGCACATCGCTTGGTCCACCTGACGTGACGGCCGGAAGAGGAGCCGCCGGAGGCGGGGGCGGAGGGACCTTGCCTCCTTCCTTGGCCTTTTTCTTCTTCCGTTTCTTCTCCGCCTGGGATGCCGTCTGCTTAAGCGGTGCTGGTTGAGTCTCTGGTGCAGCCGTCGCCTCTGTTGACTCCCTCCTACGAGTGTCAGCTGCCAGCGGTGGGCGTTCACGCTGGGCCGGAAGCAGGCGGGGCTCAAGCACCGCCATCTTCGCGTCAATCATGGTCCCCACCATGACTGCGAACTTCCGCAGGGACTCTTCTTCACTGGGGGGACCAGGCTGCCGCGTCGGCTGGGTCTTCTCATGATGCGCACGACCGACCGCTTCTGTTAGCCGAGTCATCTCAGCCCGGACCTGGTCAAACTCCTTGCGGAGTGTGTCCATGGCGGCCCGAAGCTGAGAGTTTTCGGCTCTTAGTCTCGCCTCCTCCTCTGATCTGTTCTTCTTTGCCATCCGTTGGCACTTTTCAGATATGGCCGCTGCAACATTCTTAAGGGCCCGAACGTATCCTCCCTTTAAGTTTCCGGACTTGGTGGCAATCATTTTAATGATCGCCACGTCGTCTTCGATGTCGGTCCCCTGGTCAGACTGGTCCATGTCGGATCCAGAGACAGAGAACAGCCGGGAACTCCGAATATTGTTTCGAGTCCACTCGGCGACTTTTCTCTCTGTCTCCAGTTCTTTCGCAGCCTTATTTGTAGCCCGATCAGACTCTTCGGCGGCACGTTGAGCCTCTTCCAGGTCTTTTTTGGCTTTCGCCAAGCCCACGTACTTCCCGTGGGATGGAGGTCTCCCCAGTCCCCGGCCCCGGAGCGTCGTTGACATCTTTCGTGGAGCCCGAGCCACGCCCTCAATGTCTGATGACTCCGGGGTGTCCTCATCCGATCCTCTTCTTCTCTTACGTCCAGCCTCGCCGTCACTGAGGCGGCCGAAAGACATCGGTGTCGGAAGGCGTTCCACCAAGACTCTCAGACTCCGTTCGGATCCCGAGGATATGGACGCCACACTCTTGTCTCTCTCCTTCTCCACTTTTCTCTCCCCTTGGTTGGCCCAAGATGGGAGTAGCGAAACCGCCTTTTGCTGTCTTTGCTCTTTCTGGCTTTCTCGGCCGCTTTCGCCCGAGCTCTTTTCTTCAGGCTTCTTCTCTTTCATTCTATCGCGCTGATTGGCCCGGGGCGGTAGTTGGGGCCAATCTTCCTTCTTCCTTTCTTCCTTCTTTTGACCTTCTCGGTCCTCTCTCTCGCTATCACGTCCGCTCCTACTCCTTCCTCCATTCTCACTTCCACTACTCCTATCACAATCCAAACGGCAATTGCCCCCCACGTATACAACGGGGCAGCAGGGCACCGAGGCACCCTGGTGGGATTCCCCGCCTGAGGCGGGACCCACCCGTGGACTAACTTTAATTGTCGTCTTTTTCATGATTATTTCCTCTCCTTGTACTTATGCGTCGGTGTGTATGTGACTATGTGTGTATCTGTGTGTATGAATTGATGAAGTGCTTGGATGTGGTGTGTCATGTTGTATGTGTGGTGTGTAAAAATGTGTGAATGTGTAATCTCCCTGTCCCCCCCGTTGTCCAATAACTTCCCCCACTGTTCTCCCAGCCATCACTTCCCCAACACTTTCACTTTTCCCTCCCACCCCTGTCAGACTATTTGCCGTCAACTCTCGAGTCTCCGCTAAAATCGCAGAGACTCGAGGGTTCACGTTGCCCAGGGCGCACCACGAGGAGGTTGTCTGACCCGCGCCCCAACCTAACCTAACCTAACCTAACCTAACCTAACCTAACCTAACCTAACCTAACCTAACCTAACGGATTCCAACATTACTTTTGCCAACCTAACTGACTCAAACTCAAAGATTAACAAAGTTAGGTTTGAATCCGTGATGTTGGCAAAAGTTAGGTTTGAGTCGTTTTATTTAGCCAAAGTTAAGTTTGCAGCGATAAGTTTGGCAAAAGTTAGGTTTGAATCCGTTAGGTTGGCAAAAGTTATGTTGGAATCCGTTAGGTTTGGCAAAAGTTGGGTTTGAGTCGGTTAGTTATCAAAAGTTAGGTTTGAATCTGTGTCGTTGGCAAGAGTTAGGTTTGAGTTGGTTAGTTTAGCAAAAGTTACATTTGTATCCGTTTGGTTGGCAAAGTGGGGTTTTTGTTGGCTAGGTCGATAAAAAAAAAAAAACAAAAAAAAAAAAAAAAGTTAGATTTGAGTCAGTTATTTTGGCCAAAGTTAGGTTTGTTTTCGTTAAGTTGGCAAAAGTTACGTTGGAATCCGTTTGGTTTGGCATAAGTTAGTTTTGAATCAGTTAGATTAGCAAAAGTTAGGTTTGAGTCGGTTAGATAAGCAAAAGTTAGGTTTGAATCCGTGTGGTTGGCAGAAGTTAGGTTTGAGTCGTTTTATTCAGCTAAAGTTAAGTTTGCATCGATAAGGTTGGCAAAAGTTAGGTTTGAATCCGTTAGCTTTGTAAAAGTTAGGTTTTAATTGGCTAGATCGATAAAAAAAAAAAAAGTTAGGTTTGACTCAGTTAGTTTGGCAAAAGTTAGGTTTGTATCCGTTTATTTGGCAAAAGTTATGTTGGAACCCGTTAGGTTTGGCAAAAGTTGGGTTTGAGTTGGTGATTTTAGCAAAAGTTAGGTTTGAATCCGTTTCGTTGGCAAAAGTTGGGTTTGAGTCGGTTATTGTAGCAAAAGTTAGGTTTGAATCCGTTTTGTTGGCAAAGTAGCGTTTAGTTGGCTGGGTTGATAAAAAACAGTTAGATTTGGGTCAATTACTTTGGCAAAAATTAGGTTTGTATTCGTTTAGTTGGCAAAAGTTATTTTGGAATCCGCAAAAGTTAGGTTGGAGTTGTTTTGTTGGCAAAAGTTAGGTTTGAGTTGGTTTGTTGACAAAAGTTAGGTTTGAGTTGGTTTAGATGTCAAAATATAGGAATTAATTTGAAGGTTTTATGGCAGAGAGGGAATCGCAATGCAATTTTCATATAACATTCATATTTTTCAGTTTTTCCCATTTTTTGACATAATTTCATATGAGCGCTCTATGTTTTCAATTGATTTTCTTATAGTAATTTTGAAGACGAATCCAACAGTATCTCTTTCGTCGCTGTAACTCGTCTGCAAGTGCCTTTTTTCGTCGAACGAACGCGCCCACGCCACCTCTCCCAGTATCTGTTAACTTTGGTAAGAGACGTCTGTGCAAATAATAAATTATTTTATTTTAACGTTAAATGTTAATTTTTAATACATCATTCAATAGATTATGCTTCATTATGTCCTGTCTATTTTTTCTTTTACTAATACGTTTCATTCTCACTCCTTCTTTACAGTTTTACCAGTCTTCGTTTAAACTTGATTGTTAACAACGCCATCTAGGCTAGAATAGATAAAACTCAAACATACCTACACTTATATTACTAAAGGATGATGACCATCGCATTTAAAATATTTTTTTCCATTATGTGATTTTGATTGAAATGATTACAATTACTGGTTATTTAGACTAAGTTTTGTTTTTAGTTTCATGTCAATATATAAATAATATGTATAGGGTGTGGGTGTCAATAAATGTAGCTATAACGTTTATTATCTTGGAATTCCTAGGGGCAATGGGAAAAACCACGGGCGTGGAAATCAATTCCAAGATAAATCTTGGAATGCATCAAATATAGGTAATTTCTTCTATAATTACATGAAATACATTATTTATATACGTGATTGAATATAATTAATTTATACGTTAACATTACTCACTGATACACATGTGCAAACGTTACGTCAAGGTGCGCATCGAATCGATTTAGATAGTGCCCGTTAAAATAATATTTATTTTGACAAGTTGACGAGTTGCAGCCTCTTCACTGGTTCCGTACATGGCATTGATTTGTAAATTGTTGTACCTTTATAATATAATAACATCCTGTAGTTCCTTTTATATGCTTATTATATTTTACATCATTGTTGTTGAATAAGAATAATACAATTTATTTGTTATTTAAAACAGGAACAGTGACGTCATCAAATCGAGTTAAATGTGTTGTACAATTTATTGGCAAGAATTTCAACCATTTCCTATTTTCTGCTGTTTACAAAACAAAAAAAATCATAAGCACTTTTTTTATTACATTTTTAATTTTAGTAATTAAGACAATTGTTTTAGCATGTTCCCGTTTTTCTACTAAGATACGGACCCCTGAACGTTCTTCTACTGACTACTAGATGGCGCTGTAACAAGTTGGTGATTTTTAATAGACTTAAGTTAAATTGGTAAGTGTTTGCTTTGTTTCTATTTTTAAATTGCCTTTAGAACTGGCACAAAGCGGGGTGCACACACGAGTACCTACTTTGTAGAAGAATCAGTGACATTCGTTCTTGCAAGATATTGAAAAGTTCCAGTACTCAGTACTAGATGGCGCGGTAACCGATTGTAATTGAATTTGTAAATGCACGCATGATATCCGATGAAATTAATGTCCAAAGAAGTTGTGCTTAATTTGGAGCATGGACTCGACTCGATTAAACTATTTGTTTTTTACGTTCATGGCTTTTGAAGTGGGTTTTTAACCGACTTCTAAAAAAGTTACTTCCCCATTAAAGTATGTAGTTGTGTCCGGACTCTCTGGAATAGTGTCTCAGGATGTTCACGTACACACGCACGCACACGATGATGCATCTCCTTTTGTCTTCAAAATCACCTTACAATACAACTTATGAGTCGTAACTCGTAAGTTACGTCGTAAGTTACGACGCGCTAGACAGGAGGTCGGTTCGGTACTTATTAAATTCACTAAAAGTTCAGTCGGTGTTGTTAAGGGAATATAATGAAAAGATAGAATCGTAAGAATTGATTTATTTAACCAACATGTCCATGGAAGTCATGGAAAGAAGTGTCCAATAAAATGTGGCTTCAAATGTAAAATAAAAAGTGTCAGTAATTAATAACTATTCGGACGTAAACAAAATACAGATGACCTCCCGCGGGGCGATGACCCTGAAGACTTATGGAATACAAACAAACTGTCCGATGTAGATGTGGGAGAAACAAGAACATTCAAAACAACAAAACGTTAACTTGCACATGTAAATATTTATTTACACACATTAGAACGTGAAATGTTTGTTTGTACCGAGCGTCTGTTACACTTACACTTACTTACTAATGTAACTCTGTTTGTGTGTTACGCAATAGACGCCTAAACCATTGAGTTATAGGTATGTACTAGTACGTTAGTACATATAACTCAATGGTTTTAAACAACAGAACCAATTTAAATGAAACTTGATACAAAGATAGTTTTAAGCCCGAGAAAGGACTTAGGTTACTTTTCGTTATCGTAATTTCCACGGGATCGGGTAAGCTACGGGTGGAACCGCGGGGAACAGCTAGAATTGAAGTCGATGATCACAGTTCGATCCGCAGCATGTCGCGAGTGCACCGCGAGGACAGCGCGGCGACCCCTTGCGCCCGCCCCCGCGCCTCGCGTCCCCGCTGCACGCGACGCTCCACGTGTGCGTGACACCAGCAGGAAAAGTTGTGCTAGACAGATTTTAGGCTGATGAATAATTAGTGCGCTATCTCCTGTAAATGTGCGTGAAGTAAAAAATTTGTGCGAACTACCATTTCGGAAATAAACAGAAAAATCTAATCCTGCTGGTGTCACGCTGCTCCAGCAGGAAGATTTTTGAACTAATGATCGGAGGGGCAAGTGTTGTATATCAGCGGATAGCTTATATTGGTGCCTAATTGTGCGCAATAGCAGGCATAAAATACAAGAAAATAGTCCCCGACGAAATGTGATTATTATAAAATTATAAATATTATTATAAAATTATAAAAAGTACATTAACCGTTGTCTGCGCGACTGTCCAAAATATTCGGTATAAGACTGCCCATTTATTTATGTCATTGCTTGTATGAAGCGCTCGCTTTTTTGCGACTGTTGAAATTGGTTGGGTTACCTAGTATTTGTTTATATCTGGATAAATACTAAACCTAGGATGCTGAAATTATCAGGTTGTGTTATTCTAAATGCGCACTATTTTGTATGTATACCATATCTGTGATTGAGTGGTTTTCTTGCAAAGTCAATTTCAATATGATTTCAGTAAAAGTGTTATAATTTCAAAATGCGCTTATGTACCTTCCTGAAAATTAAGAATGTTGTTAGCAATAACAAGGCGACCTAAAAACCATCTTTAGTGGGCTTTTAAATACTCTAATTAACGCGCTAGGAGGTTTTTTCCTGATTTCTACGATTCATGATTACTCTTATTCTGGAAATATTTTTGATAATTTTATTCTTTCACAAATTCTCACAAATTAAGAGCTACATAAATATGTTTAAACCAAGGTCGTACCCTCAATAGCTTCCGAGATACAGGTTTTATCAAAACGTGACTCCAGCAGGAAACTCAATATCTCTAAAACCATGAGTCGCACAAATTTCATTTTTTGCGCACAATTAGGCACCAATATAAGCTATCCGCTGATATACAACACTTGCCCCTCCGATCATTAGTTCAAAAATCTTCCTGCTGGAGCAGCGTGACACCAGCAGGATTAGTTTTTTCTTTTTATTTCCGAAATGGTAGTTCGCACAATTTTTTTACTTCACGCACATTTACAGGAGATAGCGCACTAATTATTCATCAGACTAAAATCTGTCTAGCACAACTTTTCCTGCTGGTGTCACGCACACACGCTGCACACCACCGCGGTAATACTATCTCCGTGACACCACACTGTCTTGTCAGTTTATCAATCTTATTTATATTCAAAGTATACATTAATTTTATACTTACATAACTACTATGTACAATCCATCTGATGGAGTCGTTTTATTACAATAATAATTATACTACGCAATGATAATTATACTATTTAATAACAATAGTATATTTATAACAAAGATCGTAATAGTTTTGTACAAGAGTCGGGTATGAGTCTGGGGCACTCTTCCCGAGTGTCGCCAGCGGGCTCCCTTGTCATACTGAAGTACGTCTCACCGAACACGATTCACCCAAGTCTCATATGAGACCAATGCTTTGTTTCTAAGATGTTTATTTGGATGATTTCAATTATTATTGCTGGTTCTAAAGTCCACCCATCTGAATTCACATATTTTGCAAATATTTATTTTTGATTTGATCGGCAGAGAATCGCTTTGCGAAAAAACTTAATTGTACAGTCCCACCATCATATCTGTTCAGTTGACGGCGTCGCTAGTGGAGAATTTGGTATTGCCATATAAGAAATTCACCAAGAAACAAAGGTAATTAAAACATGTCTTGGAAGTCAGTCTATAGATATCATTAAAATTTAAGAAACTACAATATCAATCATATAGAGCGTAAGCGTAACTAACATAGTATAGTATAGATTCAATATGGCTTAATTATAATAAAAATATATAATAAATTATAATATTAACATGCATATTCCAGGTTTACTGTGTTCAGTGTTTACCAGCTTCGATCACATCGTCACTTACCATCAGGTGAGATAGTGATCAAACAGGTCAAAATTTGTGACAGGCTCACAATTCAATAAATATAACATTTAGCTATGAACCTTAGTAACTACATAAATAAAACAATAATGCAGCACAATAGGATTTTATTTATATTTTATAAAAATAATTGTGGTCATGGTTTCTGAGCTCAAGCGGTCGCACTCCAGGAATTCCGGTCGATGTTCCTGAACCATCTGCTGATTATATAACCACCAGCTATATATATATTTTTTTTGTAATAATGAGTGATTTAAAATTTCCATATCTGGCTACATTGACCTGTCGCGGCAGCAACGCGTTCATTCAGCTTTTCAAATGGTATTAATGGAGCTTGTAGGCGTTTCTCTTCTTTCATGAAAGATATAACTTTTAAAATAATTAGCCGTGCATCACTTTTGAGGGGTTTCGGCATTTTATTTGCTTTTTTCACAATGAAATCCAATAAATAAACACGGGAGCACTCGCACTAGACATCAACTGACAGCGGAATGACGTTTAGGAAAAAACGGCTGACGCGGCTGTAGTTCCCATTTTGCCCACCTGAACAGATAAGTTGGTGGCACTGTACGTGAAACTTTGTCTGTCAAATGTCAACCCTTCGGCGAATCGCGTTCGTATCGAAAGAGCTTCAGTCAAGGGCACTTCGGTAAAACAAAGGCGACTCGTCACTTAGTCATTATTAGTTATTATTACATCTATGTACAACCGATCACTGAATTTTACTCCATAATAATATGTACCAAATTGTGTCCTAATATTGTTAGCAAAAGAGTAGTTAAACATTTTATTGACAGTTATCAGTAGCAATTTGAATACCGCAGGTAGTTTTTCAATAAAATCATGCATTGTCACAACGTGCAACCTATTCTCGACAGTAATAATGTAGTATTTAAGAAAGTGAGTATGTATTTAATTTTAATTCGCCGGAAAATTCAATACTATTAGAAAAATCGAATACTATGAAGTGGACTAGTCTTGGAGCCCTTTACATTCCGTCGAGTATAGCCACGTTGACACTCTTGGACTACTCGTAAAGGTTGCAACAATATCACGCAGCAGCTGCAGTGCCAGTAGCTTCTGGTAGTGTGAGCTTGACTTTAGGAAAACATTCAGCGTCTTTCGATGTTCCTTACAGATAAATTTTCCTCCATCAATACATGAATTAGCCCACGTGGAGTGTTGTATTGTGAGTGTATGTGATGTGTTGCGTGCTGTGTTAGCGGGCGGGGCGGCGCGCGGCGGCGGCGGGCAGCAGCGCCAGCAGCGCGAGCGCGAGGTGGCGCGCGGGCGCGGGCGCGAGCGCGCGCGCGCCGCCGCGGCTCAGCGTGGCGGCCGCCGTGTCGCTGCCCTCCGACACGTACACGTAGATGTGCGCCGGCTCCGTGTTGGCGGCGCGGCACGTGTAGTTGCCCGAGTGCTGCGCCGCCGCGCGGTGGATCGCCAGCGCCGACTGCGTCTTGGGCCCCGGTTCTGTCACCACCGTCACGCCGCGCGTCGCGTCGTAGTTGATCATGCGCGAGTTGTGGTACCAGAACACGTATTGCGGCGGCACCGGACTCTGCGCACACAACGAGACGGTCAGGTTCAGGGAGGGGCTGGGGCTCGGGAGAGGGAGGGAGGTGCTCACCTTCTCTATGATGCAGACCAGGTTGATGGTGGAGCCGGCGTCCACGTGGTGCTCATCGGCGCCAAGGATGAAGGCCTCGGGCACGGCGATGTGCAGGTGCACCAGTCGCGACAGCGTGCCGGACCCCGTCGATACCTGCAACACGTATGTGAGTGAAGACCGCCCACCGCCCACCGCCGCCGCCCGCCGCCCGCCGCGCCACATTACGCACCTGACACTCATAGGTGCCGTTGTCGCGTTTCTGCACGTATTTGATCTGCAGGATCCAGTCGTCGGAGCCATCGGAGTGCAGCACCTGGAAGCGCTCGTCGTTGGTATACATGAGCAGGCCGGAGCTGATAATGTGCCAGTCGCGACGGCGCACCCAGGACACTCCGCGCTCGCCCAGGTGGCGCACAGGGCAGTGCAGGAAGGCGACGGCGCCGAGCTGCGCCACCACCTCCTCCTGCGTGTTGTTGATGGAGGGCTCGCGGTGCAGCGCCTCCAGCGAGCCGTACCACAGCTCGCGCCACGCCGGCACCTCAAGCGTGCCCGGGTCGAACGCCTCGCCCGCGCCCGCCTCCACCTCCGCCTCCGCCTCCGCACTCACGCCCGCGCCCGCGGTGCTCGCGGGCGGCGTGCTGGCGGGCGGGGCGGGCGCCTCCACGACGCCGCCGTCGCGCCGCCACCGCTCTGCACACACAAACCAACTGTAAGCCTCTGCCCGCTCCCCTACCCTCTACTCTCTACGCGGATACTGAGACTGACGCTGCGAGCCGGCGGGTGCCGCCAGCGCCGCCACCAGCAGCACCAGCGCGCCCCGCATGGCGCTCACTGCCCGCACATCTCAGCTCTCACAACTGTAACCAAACACTTACATTAAATAACAGCTATTTTCTGAGCGCAGTAGCGCCCTGTGGTTTTACCCACTTTATGCCTTTTCCCGTGGAATCAATTTTGGTAATTACACATAACCTATCCAATTCAAAATTAATTATTCGAATCGAACTGTTGGTTTCTGCGGTAGGGGTCGTTTAAATGCCCATAAAATATGTGGGCGTTTTAAGAACATAATACCGTAACCTAACTATTGCAAGAGAAAGCGCTTACAGTACACCCAGACCTTTTTTGTCTGTCTGTCTGTCTGTCTGTTTTTCCGGCTGTATGTGCACGCATGAGTCAAAAACTACTGAAGGGATTTTAACCAAACTTGGTACGATTGTAGTTTATACTCTTGGGCAGGTTAAAGGCTATATAAACTAACGCTAAGACACATAGGAGCTGAGCAGTGACAATAAATTTGAAGCAAGTCGGATGAAAATATGCGCTTTCGAGCTTTTGTCCTCGCATACGTTGATCATACAACAAAAGTATTACAAAGATGATGGTCTTCAAAAGATCTATAAAAAAGTCCCTCAATAGTATACATCTATCCCGGAATTCCCGCGGGCACGGGTACAACGCGGGTAACACCGCTAATCTCAGGAACTACTGGTTCGATTTGAAAAAATATGTTTGTAATGGATAGCCACATTCAACGGGAAGGTTAAAGGCTGTTTTTCATCCCGGGATGTTCCTACGCGAACGGGCACAACACAACACGATTTCCAAATGCTAATTTCCAGTACTTATTGTTTCTTACATCTTCAATCACTGATATTGTCTACTTGTGTAGTTACAGATCAGATTAGTGTACATGACATAATGTATCGCATCCCAAGCCTGCCCTGCCACTATGACGCGGTGCGGGCGGCGAGTGCTCAATCATGCCGCGAGTCAACGGCCTGAGGGGCCTAGAGGCCCTCAAAGGCGGGCACCCGACACAATATGGTTCAAGCAGCTCGACAAGTAACCCGTGCATTTGCGCGAGCCAGACCTACAACCTATATCTACTCAATCAACTCAAATCAAAAATAAATGACAATGTTTTTGTGTAGACATGGACTTTATGAACGGATTGATTGTCACCTACTTATTTGTTTAATATGCTATTTTGATACAGATAGATTATTAGGACGATAGTTAAAGATAAAATTGATGATGGATTAAAAGTTATCGAATTTGAACCAAAAAGACAATAAATTGAAAAAGAATAGAAAACAAGGTTTATCAATGGGACCACAATTATATCATTACATATCTTCGTCTACACAAGGAAATGTTTTCGGATGGAGAATCGGATTTCTTAATATAGATTTTAACTCTGTCAATAAGAAATGAAGAGTACCTACATGTGCTGGCTAGTGTGTGAACGCACAGTAACAGAACCGTTCCGACGGTCTACTATAACTCCAACACTAGAGTTGTGATTACGGATCCTTCTTGCCCGAACAAAAATACGCCGAGGGGTATGAAGCGGGGCGGGTTTCGGGGGGGGACCTATGAATGTAAGTGATTGATTGGGGCGCGGAGCCGAGATTGATGTGTTTGTACGAGACGCTGCAGCTACCTGAGTGCGCGTCGCTACCGAAATATTATTTACTAGCGACCCACCCTCACTTCGCTTCGGTGAATCAAGATTTCATGTAGGAAATTGGGGATAAGAAAAGCACATTCTGCATATTAATATTGGTAGTCACGTTGATCTATGTCCCTACTCGTCCATTCCCTGCGCCTGACCCGCACTATACTACTCCGAAATGTCCAATTTTTAGGGTTCCGTAGCCAAATAGCAAAAAAGGGAACTCATAAATTCGTCATGTCTGTCTGGCTGTCTGTCTGTCCGTCTCTATGTAACAGCCACTTTTTTCCGAAACTATAAGTCAAAAACTGTTGAATCTTGGTTAGTAGATGTATTCTGTGAACCGCATTTAGAGTTTCACACAAAAATTGAAATAAAAAAATTTTGGTGGTTCCGATACCGAAAACTTAAACTCAATTTTTATCAATAAAACCCATACGCGTGTGGTATCTATGGATAAGTATTTAAAAATGATATTGAGGTTTCTTACATCATTTTTTCTAAACTGAATTATTTGCGTGAGAGCTACTTCAAAAGGTGTGTCTCCTGTAACTTCTAAAATAAGAGACAGATAAAACTAAAAAAAGTATATGATGTCCATAAGCATGCAAACTTCTACCGAAAATTGGTTTGAACGAGATCTAGGAAGCGGTTTTATTTAATGCGTCATAAATCGTAAACCACAATTTAGCTTTCATTCAATCAACTCAAATCTTCTAAGTGCAAGAACTACAAGAAGAAGTTTTATATTGTGTTATTTGCTGCGACGGAACCCTTCATGGGCGAGTCCGACTCGCACTTGGCCTTTTTTATAATTTAAAGAGGTAGGTATTTAAACTTAAATAATTAACCTTGATTGTAGAGCTATTCAGTTTGGGATGGTTTAATATCAACTTCAAAATTAGACGAATAAACTTTTCATTGTTTTCCTATAAAAAGAGATTATTGTGCGTTAACTATAAAGTTCGATGTGTTACGCGAATCTTTGTACATTTAATAATTAGTACTTCAAATGTGTACGCTAATAACTGATTTACTTCGTTACTTTTATCATACCTTACATTTTTGTAATTTTGGTACGCATCCCTATTTTATTTTTAAACAAAGCATAGCATACGTCAGTAACTAAAAAATTATACCTACATAGTTTAAAAAAACTAAAAAACACGCTTTTATTACAAATTGAACTAAAAACTAGAAAATTATTTTTCACCTCAAATCAAAATTATAATAAAATTTAAGTTATTAACACAATCATTCAATTCAGAGTAAAAAGCGTGGGGTGCTTAATATTTTTTTTAAATATTACAATCATCATTGGTATCTATGAGAGGATAGTTATGAACTACAGTAAAATGCACCCCACGCTTTTTTTACTCTGAATTGAATCATTGTGTTAATAACTTAAATTTTATTATAATTTTGATTTGAGGTGAAAAATTATTTTCTAGTTTTTAGTTCAATTTGCAATAAAAGCGTGTTTTTTAGTTTTTTTAAACTATAATTATATATTTAGGGAATACTCCCTACCCCCACTCCGATCCGTATAAAAGGCGCTCGTCAAGCTCGGACCTGGCTTTTTACCTTCGTCACTCGGTCGGAACGGTTGTTATCGGTGCGATTCGTAAGCGTTGTTGAAAGTGTTCTCTAATTAATCTAAGTGTAAATTATTGTGATTATCTTTGTGAGTACTTTTGATTTATCTTGATTTATAGGTGATTTATTCTGTTGATTTAGCTTTAAGGGTAATTTTGTAAATTTGATGTTAAATTGGAGTAAATTGTCTTTAGGTTATTGGGTTGATGTTTTTTTTTAATGATTATTATTAATAAACGCTAAATTCAGAAGTGGGATACACTCTAAAGCCCATTTGGCCGTTGATTTTGATTATTTATCAGTAAAAGTATTTGATTACTTTCTGAGGGTAACAGAATAAATCACCGTTTGCTTTCTCCTTTTTTTGTGTTTGCTGTTATTATTGTTTCGAACTACTGAGTATGGCCGATAATCGACGAGCCTCGCGGGATCGATCGCACCGATACGACCGCGATAGCCATAGGTCGCGGTACCGCTCGCGTTCTCGTAACGAGTCCGTCTCACGGCACGGGTCCCGATCTCGTAACAATCCTCATGCACGCGATAGATCCCGCTCCCGTGAAAGATATCGCTCACGCCGTGGTTCGGGCACTAGAACCCCTCCTCTTGCCATGCGAAATTCCGGCCCTAGTTTGCACGAAACGTTGGGAACTATTCTTAAAAGATTAGATACGCTTGAGAATAGCGGGGGCAATGTTGGGTTGCAAAACAATATAGCTGCTGAGAAAAGTCTTGTGACCGTTACTCGCGCGTCGGTTCCCCAAGGTCACTCCACGGACGTGACGGTTTGCGTGGATGGGGCCGAGTCGGCTACTCGAGCTGACCGTTTGGGTTCAGTACACCCGTCGGACTCTAACGGTTTTACGGAAGTCCACGAGGCTAGTAGCACTAAGCAAAGCGTTCCTCCGATTATATCTTCGCCGGCTCTGGCGGATTCGGTTCCTGAATCGGCAAGAATACTCGCTGAAGCCATTAGGTCGTTACAGCAGACGAATAAGCAAAGTTATTTCGTTTCTGTATTTGATCCGAGTATCCATGACATTGAAGTATGGTGCGATGAAGTTGAACGGGCTATGGTTGCCAATAACTGGGGGGATGCGGAATGTTTGTCGCGCGTTTCGGGTTGCTTAAGGGGTGACGCTCGTACTTGGATGAATGAGTGGGTAACCACCGAGCGTACCTGGTCGAACTTTTGTCGCGAATTCAAATCGTTGTGCCCTCGAAAACTTGATTATGCCGGCATTCTCTACGATGCAATGAAAATTAATTCAGACGCATTTAGTACGTATGCCGAATTTGCTAGACGGACCTTGTTACGCTTGAAAATAGTAAAGGGTGTCAGCGACGAGCTAAAAGTCTTGATCGTTATTCGGGGTATAACTGATGTACAGGTTAGAGCCGCGACGTCTAATGCCGATCTTACTTGCGAGAATTTAGTAGCGTTTTTATCTAATTACACTAAACCAGTGCGCGATAAACAGGGTAGGGCCGGTCATAACCCACTACTGAAGCGGCCAAACGTTTCGAGTAACAATAATCATCGACCGAAGTGTTTTATTTGTGGCTGGTCTGGACATAAAGCCGATCGTTGTCCAAAGAAACCCCGTGCTGAGCCGTCCAAACCAGACAAACCTGGGACGGGTGCTCCAAACCAGGGTAGATTAACTTGCACTTTCTGTAAGAAAGTAGGGCATGCGGAAACCACTTGTTTCGTTAAAGAGCGGTCAGAACCTCGCAACTCGCGCAACGTAAACTTGTGTAGCGAACCTCCCGTCGAAAGTTCACATCAACGAAAGGACTTGGTACCGGCAGTAGTACAAGGAGTGCCACTTGATGTGCTCATCGATAGTGGAGCACTAAATGTTTCATTAGTCTCTTCAAAAGTATTGAAGCACTTCGCCTGCGAGAGGAAGCCCTTACGTTGTTCGCTAAAAGGGATTGGTAACGCGTTAATAGAGTCGGATTCGTATGTTACGCTAACGGTCGAGCTTGAGGACATATCGTTGGAAGCGGATTTCGTAATAGTCCCTGAGTCCACTATGACGGCGCCGATAATTATCGGAACAGACGTTCTCAATCGGGACGGTATTACTTATGTGCGAACCAAGGATAGGCAGTATCTTACACGGACTGTCGAGGAGTCTGTTTATGCCGTTTTATCCCAACCGGAAATTAACTCTCCTCTTGATGGCAAAGAGCGAGAGGAGGTGGATAGGATAATTAATCAGTTTTCAGACTTTTTCATATCCGGTACAGCAACCACTACCGTCACCACGGGTAAGATGCGTATAGAAGTGACCAGTGACGTACCTGTCGCTTACCGTCCTTACAAATTGTCGCACGCTGAGAAATTGAAGGTCCGTAGTATCGTAGACGATTTGAAAAATAAGGGCATCGTTCGGGAGTCTAGGTCGGAATACGCCAGCCCGATTATATTAGTTAAGAAGAAGGACGGAAGCGATAGGATGTGTGTTGATTACCGCGCGTTAAATCGCATCACGCGAAAAGATCCACACCCGTTGCCACTCATAGATGATCATCTTGATAGGCTAGGTAAAGCTAAGTATTTTACTTGCCTAGACATGGCTACTGGTTTTTACCAAATTCCCATGGATGAAGATTCCATCCATCTGACTGCATTTGTCACTCCAGAAGGTCATTGGGAATATTTGCGCATGCCATACGGGCTTACAAATGCCCCTAAAGTTTACCAACGTACCATAGTTAAGACCTTACAACGTCACATTATTGCCGGGTACGTTCTAGTATACGTAGATGATGTGCTGATCATGAGTGACACCGTGGAGGAGGGTTTACGGTTACTGGAAACGGTCCTTGCCACGTTGACCGAAGCCGGTTTTTCAATAAACCTTAAGAAATGTTCGTTCCTCGGTACAGAGGTCGAATATTTGGGCCGTGTCATTAGCCGGGGTCAGGTTAGGCCGAGCCCGCGTAAGGTTGAAGCGTTAGTTAACGCTCCTTCTCCCGCTAATGTCAAGCAGGTGAGGCAGTTTTTGGGGTTGGCTGGATACTTCCGCAAGTACATCTACAACTATGCAGCTAAAACGGCCTGCATATCCCAACTACTAAAGAAGGGTGTTTCGTTTGCTTGGGGGCCCGAACAAGAGAAAGTTAAACGGGAAATAATAGCTGTCCTTACTAGCTCCCCTGTATTATCTGTTTTTGACCCTTTATTACAGACCGAAGTTCACACCGATGCCAGCAGCATTGGCTATGGTGCAGTGCTGATGCAGTTGAGGGCTGACGGTACGAAGCATGTGGTGGCCTATTTTAGTAAAACCACCCAGGGTGCCGAGAGCAGATACCATTCCTATGAATTGGAAACTCTGGCGGTTGTGAGGGCCTTGCAGCATTTCCGCCACTACCTGATCGGGTTAGAGTTTAAAATAGTAACAGACTGCAATGCCCTCAAGGCCACGGAGAAAAAGAAGGATCTGCTCCCGCGCGTTGCTCGGTGGTGGATTTATCTCCAAGATTTTAATTTTGACATACAATACCGAAAAGGCACCATGATGACCCATGCGGACTACCTAAGTCGAAACCCTGTTGCCGAGGTGTACGAAATATCTAAGCCTCGTAACTGGGCTCAGATTGCACAGGCAGCCGACTCAGAGACACAGAATCTTATTGAGAAACTTGGGGAGGGAGGTTTAGATTCTAGACGATATGTAGTACAAAATGAACTTTTGTATTACCGCTATACTCCAGTAGGGGGGGAACCGAGATTACTTTGTTATATTCCTAAGGGGCATCGACTTAGCTTGCTCAGAGTCTTCCACGATGAGCATGAACATATATGCACAGAAAAGACACAGGATCTTATTTTGAAGTATTTCTGGTTCCCGGGGCTTCGTCAATTCGTGGCTAAGTATATCAAACATTGTCTGGTATGCATATCTATGAAGCGTGTTCCTAGAGCTCCACATCAACCCATTGTCTCTTGGAATAAGCCCAGTGTTCCTTTTGAAAATTTACACGTAGACGTACTCGGGCCACTACCAGAGTCAAATGGGTATAAGTTTGTTTTGATAATGATCGATCCCTTCACGAAATATTGCCTTTTGTATCCTATTTTTAGACAAGATGTTTCAGAGTTGAAGCGCACTTTCACCAACGCTGTGTCACTATTTGGTTCGCCGAAGCTCCTTGTAACCGACCGAGGGCGAATGTTCGAGTCCAGGGAGTTTATGACCCTGCTCTGCGAGTTTGGCTGCGAAGTTCACTACATCACGCCGGAGATGCACAACGCCAACGGACAAGTCGAGAGATATGTCCGAACGGTGTTGAACATGATACGCATCGAGGTGAACAACAAGAATGCTTCGTGGTCAGACCAGTTGTGGAGGTTGCAACTCGTCATAAACATCAGCAAACAAAAGACGACGCAAGCCTCGGCGTTAACGCTACTGGTGGGCACTAACGCAGTGACGCCCGTCATCAGAGCCCTGGTCCGGGATGTCTCATTGGATCTGACTCAGAACCATGAGAGCTGGAGGGAGCTGTGCAGGTCACGGGCTAGCCAGCTGTTGGCAAGGAATCAGTCGAACCAAGACTCATACGTTAACCAGCGGAGACACCCGCCTCGTGTGTTCCAGATCGACGACTTGGTGTTTGTAATCAAATACAGTCAGTCTACGGGCAAGCTGGACCCAGGCATGAGGGGACCCTACCGAGTCGTCAAGGCCTTACCCAACGGCCGTTATCAACTGAAACTGTTGGCGGGGTCCTACGGAAAAACCACCCAGGCGGCTGCAGAATATATGGTGCCCTGGAGTGGAGAGTGGTGTCCCGAATCCTGTGCTGAGTTTTTTGAGAGTAAGTCCTCTTTGGGATCATTTCAAATGTGGATGATGCGAACCGCTTGCACACATGTTCTTAGTACCCTGTACGTACAGACTGACTTTAACACATTTTACTCCCCCTTTTTCAATTTGGCGCTATTTCCCCCCCTCTTTGTCATGACGGTTCGGATCACTACAAAGTGAATGATTTCCAAGATTGGGGACTGGGACACCTGTGTGACGAGCTTTTTGAGGGTGGTCGGCATGTCGTGAGGGTCATGTCGGCGTAAAGCCAGAAGCTCTGTGTTTTGGGAGTGATTGCCTATGGGGCAAAATATGTACTCCTACTGGGGCTCTCCGCTAAGCTTGCCCTACATAAAAGCGCATCCTCGTTGCTGGGAATTATTTCCCTACTGGGGCTCTCCGCTAATGGCAGCCGTCTATAATAGCGCATCCTTGTTGTTGGAGCTTACATGATGTGATTGTTTATATCTGGGGATAGAAGGTAGTCAGCATGTCGTAAGGGTCATGTTGGCGTAAATCCTGGGGAGACTGGGTCTCGTATGACTGAATGTCATGTAGAGTAGGTCTCTCGCAGATAGTGGGGACGCCTACTTCTGCCGTGGTGAGTTCACAGGGTCAAGACATCCCCGAGAGCCCTGCCTTCACGGTGCAGAAGTTCGAGAGAGGAAGTAGAAGATTGGTAACGGGGAATATAGAATTGAGAGCTCTCATATTTTTTCACCTTGGATTGATTTGCATGTCCTTGTGTGTGTGCCAGCATGCTATGAGTGGTTAAACCATTTCCTCATGTACGTCCTTATTTCAGACGATGAGGAAGATGAGACTGATCCAACAGCTGGACCCTCCTCGGCTCCAGTGGCTTCCCGGATTTCCGAAGACACGGAAGAGTTACAGTCGGAAGGAAGGAGCATGCCCCTGCTCTGAACTATCGACGTAACGAGGGCGTTACAACATCAGGAGAGGCCGATTTAGGGAATACTCCCTACCCCCACTCCGATCCGTATAAAAGGCGCTCGTCAAGCTCGGACCTGGCTTTTTACCTTCGTCACTCGGTCGGAACGGTTGTTATCGGTGCGATTCGTAAGCGTTGTTGAAAGTGTTCTCTAATTAATCTAAGTGTAAATTATTGTGATTATCTTTGTGAGTACTTTTGATTTATCTTGATTTATAGGTGATTTATTCTGTTGATTTAGCTTTAAGGGTAATTTTGTAAATTTGATGTTAAATTGGAGTAAATTGTCTTTAGGTTATTGGGTTGATGTTTTTTTTTAATGATTATTATTAATAAACGCTAAATATATTTTTTAATTTTTTAGTAAATCTGGCAAATCCATTAAGGATAATGGGAAACTGTTATTAAATTATTGCATTGTCATCGGTCCTTGATACGTATGCAAAGTTTCAAATTAATCAGACTTCTGGAAGTTGGTGAAAATGTTGTTCAAAGCTTCCATTACATACGTTCGTACGTACGTACGTACATACAGGCCAAGCTAATAAAAGCGTGTTAAAAAGTAGTCAACCTATTGGTGAAAGTATTGTTTAAATTGGATGAATAGTTCGAAGATTAGCCCGAACATACAAGCAAACAAAATAGTAAGGAAGTATAGAATATATGATTTTATATTGATTGAATCGATAAGGTCGGTCGAGACCTCCTCGACATCACTATCTAGGCGAACGTTATTACTAAAAGTATGCAAAGAGATTCCATTCCTTGTTGGTGGCACACGCGGCACCACATAACCCACCTCAGACTTAATGGTGCAGTGAAAGTTTCTTTACATGAATAGTTCGCTCAAATGCAGTCATGGGGTAATGTTTTGAAAGAATGGCGAGGTCACACGCCGACGGGCGGCGCGGCGCGGCGGCGCGGCGAGCGCGTGGGAATACTAATGAATTGGTGAACGCACGCGAGCGCTCTGCGCCGCGCCGAGCCGCCGCCGTTTCAGTGAGCGGCATGAACTCATCGGGAGTAATAACAACGTGCAACGTGGACACTAGTCGGATGGGTGGCCGCTGCCGGTATTACCGTTTGTATTTAAGCGCTACCGTATTTTGGAGGAAACGCTTAATCTACGCATATATGCATGAACATTATCAACGCATTCTTTGAAGACGCTTATTTTTCGTAGTAAAAATGTAGCGCTCTCTTAGCATGATTGTGAGAAGCGACCAGCTCGACTACGTCTTGGATGGACGTTCACTGGTGGCATTGCTATCTGAACGCTACCGTACTTCGGAGAGAGCTCGGTCTCCGTGGTTCCAGTCGATCATATCGGGTCCTTGTTCGTCTTCTTTTCAACCTCATGATACTTGTATAAATAAAAACCATTACCATCATTTAAATGATCAGTGAAACACAGAACAAGTGTTGTTGACATTCTTCGTTAAAAGGCAAAAATGTAAGATGATATACCAAACGGAGGCAGTTCTGTAGTGGAGCGTTGTGCTCATGATGGAGACAGCCCGAGCCCGCTCGGGAGGCCCAGACCGCCCGAGGCGGCAACACTTCTCAACACACACTATTTCCAAACAACACTAACTTTTAATATTTCCAACACCACTGCAGTGCTACGAGTGCACGCGGCGAACCCACAACCGACCCCGTCGGTAAAGTGCCGAGTCCCGATATATTTAATTCACCATTAAAAGTTTTCGTTGTGTGTTGTGATCACGAAAAGTGTGGCGCGTGTGTCGCGGAGCTGTGTGCCCGTCCGGGGGCGCTTATCGACTGTGACGAGAGGGCGAGAGGGAGCGAGGCGCGGTGGCGGGGCGAGGGCGGGGGCGGGGGCGGGGGTGACGTCACGCGCGCACCGCCGCCGGACGCGGGCACGGCGACCGCGCGCGCTTGACACTACCATCATACTTAGCATCCTCCGGATGGTTCGGTATCGGTACTTATCCTTCCATTAAAGATGCCTTTTAGTTCTCGTCGAATACGTCCTCATACATCTACATATCACGGTGAAAGCCTCAACCTTCAAACGTTGTCGTATGACATGAATTAATTATAAATAATCTTAATCAACATAACGAAAATGTTTCGTTTATGTGTAAGAGGCAGTACAAGTTAGGGAACTAACAATTGGATATACTTCCAATATCGAGAGTTTGTTACCACATGGGAAATCTAAACCTGCGGCAGTTGACCACGGAGACGCATTTTATAATCGGTCCAGCCGTACTAACGTTATATAAGGTGTAACTAAAACTGAGTTTGACCGTGTTCGGTGTATTATAAATAAATTATTATATTTCTTTTATAAATATAAATGAATAGAACAATTATTTTAGAAATAAAAGTTTAGAGATCCTTAATGAACACGTAAGGTGTACGCACGAGGCGCGTGTCCGCCCGCGCCGCTCGAGCCCATTGTCCACGTCTCGTCTGTTCCACGTCACGTGTATACCGTTATGTAACGTGGTGTGGTGACGCATTACTTATGTTTGAGCTAATAGTTGTGCGCTCACAAAGGTTCCATCACGTCGTGTAATCCCCGGACGAGACGAGACGAGGTATTAGTCGACTGCGGGGACTTTATGACGCTGAGTACAGGCAAAGAGGCAATGACGGGCGCGCGTGTCGTGCGGTGTCAGCGCGTACCGCCGGAGTGCAGAGCTGGCGAGCCTCCACGCGTGAGGCGTTAATTGCTTCCGCTACGAGACGTCTGAGTGCTCTTATTTAGGTTCCTTCGGCATTCGTGTTTACACTCGACATCTTTTCGGATAACGAGCAACGGTTCAGATGTTAAAATGTTACGATGTTCTAAATCATATAGTACATGAATCGTACATAACAACGCTACGATGACCGCGTCGCCGCCGGCCGAGCGGCAGGCGCGGGGCTTGTGGCGTCACATTCAAATAAATCTAATCTCACGATAAAATCTACTTCATAAAATTAATAGTTCGGAACATAATATTGAATCTCGGACATAAAATGATTAAGGCAGTCGTTAAGCTCACGGATCAGTTCGATATTGGTTTAGGAGCAGTAATAAATGTATTTACGCGGTAAGTTGGTTTAACGAGTGCCGTTGGGTGAGGCGGGCCGTGACGTCACGCGGTGGCCGCGCGCCGCCCGCGCTCCGACGAGCGGAGCCCGTGTACTGTTGGTCTACGCCGTAGTCTTAACCGCTACGCCGTAGCCCTTTTGCAGAGTGTAGCAAATTATCTGTCCCCAATAGGGAAGGCGTGGTGATTGCGTTCCCTCGAGTCCCCCGAACGGGTCCAGAAGGCCTCACTGCACCCGCCCGCGGCGCGGGTTCAGACCCACTATCATATTCATTGTAATTTTAGTCTCGGTGATGGCTATTGGCTTATATGTGGCCATTATACGCTGCATTATTCGCATTATTCGGCTACAGATATAGCCAGCATAATAAACAATAAAGGATCTATTTAGTGAAGCTTATGTTCTTAAGTTTAAGCAAATATTACTAATTTTGAATTCAAACTAAGTTTACGAATACACTTCGCTTTCATTTTTCATTTTTTATCGGACGTTTCAGCCCCTTTACAGGAACCGTGATCACAGAAGACTGCTATGTAATATTATATATGTGAAAGTTTGTGAGGATGGATGAATGTTTGAATACATTTTATGTTCTTCTTTCGCACAGAAACTAATAATCGAATCAGAATGAACGAACCACATGCTGCTTTTCATCCCTAAATTATCTTATTCCCTATAATAGGTGAAACCTAGTTCTATATATATATATATATATATTTATATATATATTTATATATATATATATAATAACAAACTACATATGATAACAATGAAACAGTTTTTATTATTGGTGAGATAAATCTATACTCGTACTAATGTACAATTAGCGTTTCCCATGGAGTAATCTGGCGTGTGTTGAGCGACGTCACCTCTGAACCGGTCTGTGCAATAACGTGCGCAATCAATCACCGGACGACTCCGCACCGCCGGGACCTCGCCGCTGTGGCCTCCCGCGCTGAGCGGTATTATGTGCCGAAGAACATATCTCTCTCGGCGAGTGCGGCGTGATAACTTGTGATCTGCTCGTACTTCACTTATGCCACATTTAACCGTGGATTTGATGAACGTTCCGAACTGATGAGTGGTTCCCGGCGCGCCCCGTGTCGCCCGGTGGCGGTGCCGGCGGGCTCTCGATTAGTCTTTTGTTTCCGGCGCGGCGCTTCCCCGCGCGGTCGGGCGGGAGCGACTCCAGCTGCTATTCAATCAACTGACATTGATTCCTTAATTTAAAAATATGAAAAGGTGCACAACCTATAATTTGGCACATTAATGACGTCGCGGCCCTGAGACAGGTCGTCACTCGGAGGGCCCTCACCTCTCGCCGCGGGCGTTCACCGAGACGTACTAATTTTACTGAAAAGATTAAACATATTGTTTGACTACTTGACTACTGTGTGTATGTCTGGTGAGGCGAAGGTTTGTTGACATCAACAATATATGATATTGGTAAGATTAGGATAAATAAATATAGTAAGCGGGCCGCGGCCCGGTCCGTGGGAGGCGAGCGGATGTCAGCGGCCCACTGAAAAAACGCGAGGCGCCGCGCCGCGTGACACCGTCACCTCCAATAACGTATAAACTTTCAATCGAGAATTGTCACCGTTAACTTTCAGAAAGAAAATAAATAAATATACATTATGTTGATGATATAATATGACTGCCGTCGGGATTTACAGGCTAGAGCGAGGCCGCAATGCGAGGCATGTTTGTGTTCCATCGGTGCTGAATGGAACTCAAGCAGCGGCCCGCGACTGCTCCCGCGGCCACTCTCTGCTCCGCGAACACTGCGTGAACCGGCTCCTACAATAACTACGAACTCATGGAGGCAAAACTATCCTTAGTGACTAAGAATTAATTGCATTGATCTCACAACAAAATAAGTGTAAATTTCCTCCTCGGTCCCCAAATACTTTATACAGTTTGCTCCCCTCGTTACTTAGAAACACTCTCCAAATTATTAAGCTATTGCATAGCTTCTATCGCGGGCCTTGAGCGCGGGGACCGAATCCAAAAATTCCGTAACGAAAAAACCTCACGCTCCCCACTCCGACGGGCAAGGAGGTGTGGCTTGAAGGCCGTGCATCGTCTAACGTCGTTTCAGTTCGGTAGTCTTCGACACGGCGTTGTGTGCGATTGTGCGTTGGGGGTGAGAGAGAGGGGTGAGAGAGAGGGGTGAGAGAGAGGGGTAAGAGAGAGGGGTGGGAGAGAGGGGTGAGTGAGAGGGGTGAGAGAGAGGGGTAAGAGAGAGGGGTGGGAGAGAGGGTTGAGAGAGAGGGGTGAGAGAGAGAGAGGAGTCTGGAGGGGTGAGTGAGAGAGAGATGTGAGAGAGAGGGGTGAGAGAGAGGGGTGAGAGAGAGTGTTGAGAGTGAGGGGTGAGAGAGAGGGGTGAGAGAGAGGGGTGAGAGAGAGGGGTGAGAGAGAGGGGTGAGAGAGAGGGGTGAGAGAGAGGGGTTAGAGAGAGGTGTGAGAGAGAGGAGTGAGAGAGAGGGGTGAGAGAGAGGGGTGAGAGAGAGGGATGAGAAAGAGGGGTGAGAGAGAAAGCTGAGAGATAGGGGTGAGAGGGAGGGGTGAGAGGGAGGGGTGAGAGAGAGGGGTGAGAGAGAGGGGTGAGAGAGAGGTGTGAGAGAGAGGGGTGAGAGAGAGGAGTGAGAGAGAGGGGTGAGAGAGAGGGGTGAGAGAGAGGGGTGAGACAGATGGGTGAGAGAGAGGGGTGAGAGAGAGGGGTGAGAGAGAGGGGTGAGAGAGGGGTGAGAGAGAGGGGTGAGAGAGAGGGTTGAGAGAGAGGGGTGAGAGAGAGGGGTGAGAGAGAGGGGAGAGAGGGTGGGTGGGAGAGTGGGGTGAGAGGGGGGAGAGAGAGAGAGAGATGAGACGGGGGGTGAGAGAGATGAGACGGGGGGTGAGAGAGGGTGGTGAGAGAGGGGTGAGAGAGGGGGGTGAGGGAAAGGGGTGATAGAGAGGGGTGAGAGAGGGGGGTGAGGGAGAGGGGTGATAGAGAGGGGTGAGAGAGAGGGGTGAGAGAGATGAGACGGGGGTGAGAGAGGGGGGTGAGGGAGAGGGGTGAGAGAGAGGGGTGAGAGAGATGGGTGAGAGAGGGGGGTGAGAGAGGGGTGAGAGAGAGGGGTGAGAGAGAGAGTGGAGGCGGGAGGGGTGAGAGAGAGAGAGGAGGCGGGAGGGGTGAGAGAGAAGAGGCGGGAGCGGTGAGAGAGAAGAGGCGGGAGCGGTGAGCGAGAAGAGGTGGGAGTGGTGAGAGAGGGGGCGGGAGGGGAGAGAAGAGGCGGGAGGGGTGAGAGAGAGAGAGGAGGCGGGAGGGGTGAGAGAGAGAGAGAGAGGAGTCGGGAGGGGTGAGTGAGAAGAGATATCAAATATAATTGCATAAGTTGATACAAAATGCTATGCAATAGCTTCACCGCGGCAGTCCCCGAGTGCCACACGTCTTTTTAATTATTTTGTATAAACGTGTAGTTTGATGTAGAGTACGTAGATGACAATGCCATGTTAAAGGTACGTAAAGCTAGTCTTATGATGAGTCTTGATTCCAGTGTTGTAATGAACAATACGACTAAAAATAAAAGCTTGTTTTAATATTTTTTTTGAAAAACTTCTTGTTCATTCTCTTATTCATATTAGCACGATAATTCAATAACGGTTGTATTGTATCGTAAATAAATGATGTTAATATTGTAGCCGTTAGTTCCTCGCTCCGAAGTGATGTATTCCTGTAATGCCACCATGATGCGCCTACAGTGATACTGTCCGCGGTCGGTTCTACCTATTGTACACTACGACCTCCGACCGACGTACTCTATCCCTGCGGTTCGTTGTGTTGAGTCTGTGTCGGCTCTTTGCCGAGCATTCTTCATTAATAGTCCGATTTGAATAAAGAAATAGTGATAGTTAGAGAGGGCGACGCGTGCGGCGAGAGAATCGGCAGTAGAGCTCCAGAAGTGGTACATCGATGGACAAATTGAAAATTTATTTTCAATAGAATATTGTGCTGAAGCCGGCCCCGCGGGAAATCCTTCGCTCCCCCGCCCATCCCCGCGCCGCTTCGACCCCGCTCCTCGCCCGGCGCTGCTCGGCGGCGCTCAGCGCCAAAACTCGCCATTATTCATCTCACCAGTGCGGGACCCGTCAAGTAGCTCATGTTCGCAGTTCGACGAACAATTACAACTGGAGAAAAACTTTCTTGTTAACGATACGAACCACCAGAGTTATGAACGAAGGAAACTTTCCCGCTCTACTGCTATACAAAGGCGATAATATTATATTTGTAAGTGAGATTAACAGAAAGAAACTACACTATCATGGACTAACTTTGAAACTTCGATTTATTATTAGTACCAAACCATTGAAGCATTTACTCGTTTATGGGTTTTGTTCGGACATAAGTAATATGTTGACGACAACCATCGAATATGCAATGTATCCGCCGAGCCCGGTGCCACACGCACGAGCACGCGTGCGTCACGCGTCACACGTGTCTCCGCAGCGAAGAGAACGAGTGCTCAGATTTGAGTTGAAGTGTCGTCAAGTGAACGGCGCCGAGCCTCTCACGCTCGAGTGTTTTCAAACAAATTATATTAGTTTATACTCTACAGCTCAGGAGAATTTCAGATGAAGAGGTCTCGCCTTGGCAATGTTAATATATGAGATATAAATTTATATGAGTATTACCTTTACAAATGAAAATACATATTAATAAGAGATGTAAACGATATTCGATAAGAGCACCTCACACCGCGCCCGCAGTCCGACGACCGGGTCCGGCACCGCGCCCGGCCGGCACAAGCTCCCCCCCCCCCCCCCCCCCCCCGGGTCCCCCGAATCCACTCCACGCTCCAGTTTACACAAATTCTACAGAACCCTACCAAACTCAATCCACTTATTAACATTTCTGTCGCGATAATTAAACAGCTTTATTTAACGAGACATCAATTTATGAATTTCCCGTAATGAGGACGTTGTGTAGTGACTAGTCACCCGCCCCCCGCGCCGCTCGTCACCGCGCCCGCGCCCACCGCTAGGTGGCGCGCGCCACATTTTTCTCCTCATTCCGATAATAAATTTCACTCCAAAATGATTTCCCAACGCCAGTGCCTCTTCGCCGCACACAAATTTAGTGTTCATCCGAACAATGAATACTAAACTCTCTCGCTGTAGTACCTACGTATTAGGGATATTATGTAACTTATATCCCCTGAATACAGACATAAATTGGATAAAAGGATATTGTGTGTACGGCGGATAATCTCCACGTGAGATGTTAGCGGGACTGAAATATTCAGCGAGGGCGGGCTCAGCGAGCGCGGCTTACAATCGGTTCCATTTCGAAACAACGTTCCCGATGGATACCCACGCTAACAGAAGTAGGCTCTGGACATGTACATAGGTTCATACATGAAGCATAATATAGAGACGTCTCTTTTTTATGAGAATATCATTATCGACTCTATTGGTGAGCAACACGCATCCGCTCTCAGTCGGCATTATCCTTTTACTGAAGGACGAGTATAGTTTCTAACAATACAGAAATAAATGTTTGTTTAGTGAATTGAATTGATGGAGCGGTCAGCGCCACCGCGGACCGCTCTCCGTCGCGCGGCCCACTGCGACACGCGCCGCGAGCCGCCGCGGAGACGGGTGCGGACGCTGGAGTCACACACACACCGGGCATCACTGGACATGCGGTCTCCGACACTCGCGCCGCAATGAACTCGACAACATATTTGGTCACAATCAACCGAACAATATTCCTCTCGTATCTATACTAATATTATAAAGCTGAAGAGTTTGTTTTGTTTGTTTGTTTGTTTGTTTGTTTGTTTGTTTAAACGCGCTAATCTCAGAAACTACTGAACCAATTTGAAAAATTCTTTTTGTAATGGATAGCCACATTCAACGAGAAGGTTATAGGCTACTTTTCATTCCGAAATTCCCACGGGAACGGGAACAACGCGGGTAATACCGCGGGGCGCTGCTAGTGAACGAATAAACATGACTAAATACCTTCCTTAAAGATAAATACTCTTAATGACGTCGCGGGCCATCCGAGCGGGACAGCGAAAGGCGTCTCGATCCGAGTGCGAGCGAGATGCTGCGAGCCACTCCGGCCGAAAGAAAGGAATATATATCAAGTAGTATCCGGCCTCGGTATTTGCTAATAAAATGTTAGTGAAGTGCCATTACGGAAACGTAAACCTTTTTAGACATTTTTGGCTAGAAGTTTATTCGGTTACCTCTGAGAGAGCTGCCTCGTAAATCTGAGGCGGCGAATGAATGGGACGTCACGAGCCGAGAGATGCGGAGCCAGACTCATCTCATTTGAAGCGGGTGACAGTTGCCTTGTACGAGTGATGCCGACCAGCAAAGACGTTATAGAACCACTACTGCTTAAAGTGAAGATTCCTCTAAATATATTCCTCTAAATATAGTGTAGTTACCTCTTTTTCCTATAAAGTTCGTACTTAGTATAACTACTTCCCTTACAAGGACACGTGTTAGTTTGTTGGGCGCGCAGTGAGCTGCGGATACATTAGCTTTGAAAGAGGTCGGAGGAGGCTCGCGACGTGAATAGGAAGACGATTATAATGCGAGTAGTCGTGAGGCGTCGCTAACGATGATGACGACGGACGTCGGCGAGGATCCGCGGCCGACACGTCGCGGAGCACCCGCGGGTCGGGGGTAGGAGGGGGGCAACTCACTCATTGTTAATGTTTGCTCTCAACTTCTCACAGTTTATAGATTCAGCTTGAGAGAATTATTTATAAGGCGAGTCCACTCTCCGCGGCCCGATATTACCATCAAAGGCTGTGGATTAATGCTCCTGGTGTTTACGCTTTACAACTATTAAACAAGGATAAGCCCCGCCCCTCCCCCCGCCGCCGCGCGCTGCCCCCCTTACCTTTAATTACAATCCATTTGTGTTGCATATTAATTAAGTTATAGAAGTTACATGAACCGCAGGCGGCGCGGGGGCAGGGCGGGGCGCAGGCGGGTGGAACGATTCGTGCACTAACTCTGTTAGTTTCCAATAAATACATTAGTCGAGAGTTGCGGCGCGACACCCAACTAGTTACTCAGAACCAAAAGCATTACTTGTGAGTGTAATGGCGTGGAGTCGGATACTCGAGGAGATGCCTCACGAGTCTGCACGGTCCAGCCCGGCGGCCCTCAGGCATCGCGAACACTCACCGCTGCCGCCGTCATCTTCAGTCATTTCCTCCGCGTAGCTTGTAGCATCTTCGTAGCTCGTAGCAACTTCGTAGCTCGTAGCAACTTCATAGCTCGTAGTAACTTCGTACCTCGTAGCAACTTCGTAGCACGTAGCAACTTCTTAGCTCGTAGCAACTTCGTAGCTCATAGCAACTTCGTAGTTCGTAGAAACTTCGTAGCTCGTAGCAAATTCTTAGTTCGTAACCCAAACGTATAATAATTTTATATCAGTCGAAGTACGTACAATGTTGTCAAAGCATATTATTGTTGTAATTGTGTTTATTTATGAATACTAATAATTATAATGAACCCCACTTTAATGCGTTATTAATAATAGACACATGTCTTGATACCTGGTTATTAGTATAAGAGAAGTGTTAAACCACTACACAAAACATAATTGAACATTATAACGAGCAATACATGAATATTAACCCGCGGCACGGCTCCCTAATACACTTAATGCGTATTTGTACCGATAGTTGGGCTCGTCGAAGCGGACAAATGTTTATGTAATGGTGAACCGCTCGGGAGCAGATAACAGCTTCGTTAAGGCCGCAGCCGGCGCGGGCGGCGCACTGTGAAGGACAACGTACAAATATAAGAAGTATTGTGTAGTGCGTAGTCGGACAAAAATAATCTATTTACTTGTTTTTTTGTGGAGTTTGCAAGTCGTTTGTGATATGAATGTAAACGATGTACCTAATACAATATACTCCGAATGTACAAGGCATGGTGTACGAGTATACACCACACATGCGTACCGCGTGTGGGAGACCTTCCGGCAACTATGACAACAATGTGCGGTGCGGTGAGTGGATACACAATATATCTCGCGTTACGCCACTCTGGACCTTACGCCATCCACACAAGGTCGAATGCAGCTCTAGGGCAGGTCGTGAGTAATGTTTCCAGTCAAATAAATATGTCGGAATGGCGTCCGCCATTATATTGAAAACACCCAATCAGTCAAAGTCAACTATCTTTATTCAGGTTTGAATTTACCACCCATTCGGAAGAGCATCAGCAGAGAAGAATGGGCAAGAAACTCTGCTGTCAGCTTAATCTTTTATACACGGGTTTATTTCATAACAATCATAACGGGTGCACCGGGCAACCGACGTCGAACGAGTGAGACGTGTTTCTGTTCACATCGCCTTATATAGGATCGAAGTGGTGGGGTTAACCGTTGCACGTGTTGTTTTCATCCGATGAGGTTAGGCGCCGTCAAAACGTCCATCTCCGACACGGCCATCCTGCTAGCACACGTCCTCGTGTGTTAATCTGCAACCAAAAATCACGAGAGAACAATTCCGCTCGGCCATACCTCTTATTCATGGCCAATCTTGGGGATCTAGCCTTCATTGGCTCTCAATTTATTAATTAAAGGACCTTACTCATGATTACTAACAACTCAAATTCAGATTAATAATATGATCAAATAGCGTAAGAAATCACAAAGTAAATTATGATAACGTCTCATCTACCAAAACCCTGAGGCCAGTAACAGTGACAGACTCTGGTTCATTATTCACACACAATTAACAATTTAATCACAATTGATTTACTACTGAGCCCTTATTCGTGGTCACAACACAAGATTTAGCAAACGCATTTGCCCTTTATGCACTTCCATTTCGGAATGCCGAGTCGTCCCATGACTCTACGGTCTTCGCTACCAGGCAAGACCCGACCACACTACCCAGGGCTACCGCCTACTGCCTACCCACGGACTACTACAAGTAGTAGACACCGATTTCTAACGGGCTACAGCTACGGCACCCTGGTGCGGTCTCAGACTGACCCACCGACATAAAAACCCAGTAACAATCAACAACTTAATCAACCTCACTGTCTCCACCTTCGTCTGAGTCAGCTGTTACCCGCCCCACAGGCATCTTCCTAACACGATCATGTGTATACTTGTAAGTACGTTTAGAGTTCAAAGCTTTTCAACGTGTAACGATCACCATCGTTCGGTCACTCCTGACCTAAATAACTACTTCAACGAAAGACTTAGTAAAGCTCAAACTATTATTCTTTTCCAATCAACAATCTTAACTATCTCAATATTCATAATCACATTGCTTATCTCAACATAATACTAGAACATCGTCAGGCACAAGTACCCATTAAAAATCAAATTAATCTCAAATCAAAGTAAAAGTAAAGTGTGTGTGTCTCCATTGTCCGGCCATCCCCGTAGCCCTAATACGCAGTCATCCCTGTGACTAGCTGTGATCATCCCAGCGATCACCCATAAACCTGATCATCCCTGTGATCAGTCACTCCCGTGATCATCCCAGTGATCACCCATAACCCTGATCATCCCTGTGATCAGTCACTCCCGTGATCATCCCAGACTCAAGAGGACACGCACAACTATACCACACAGTCAAAAGTGACTACAGTTCATCATCACAAGGCTCAGAATTACTAACAATGGGTACTTGCCCTTCAGGCATTTTCCTATACCAGTCAATGACACTATATTGTGTACTCGTTCTCCTCTAAACCTCGCGGCCACAGTAATTTGCACTCGCTCGGTCAACCTGACTATTCTTCCTTAAATTCTTGATTTCAATCAAAAGTTAATTTCAATTATTATCAATCGGGAATCTTCAATGCTATGTAACACATGAATACTAGGTACCACGTCATTTTCAACTTTAACTTCAATAGACTATTAATCTCAAATGCACATTACAATATGAGCCATGAGTAAGTAACATTAAGCTTGTCTAGTCACGGCAACCAGCCGACCAGCAATCACATTGCTCAACAACACGCGGTCTCAGCAGACCACTCCACAGTACGGTCAATCCAGACCACGACCATCGCCGAGTTCGAACATTGAACTCAAGAAGTCACAAAGTCACATAGAAACCCTTACTCATACTCTCATATTTTACAACGGAATAAACATCCAAAATACTTTCAATAAGCTTTCTACTTTATCAAGTGGTACGAAGATTCACTACAAAACTCTCAATGTTAACTGACTCAAATATCACAAAATAGCTCACCGGATATTTCCCAACAAACCAATCATTACCGCAATACATCACCAATTTAACATCCAATGTGAATTTGTCGTGATAGATTCTTGAATAATTTGGAATACCGCAATCCCTCATATTCCTCAGGTAACAGGACCGAGAAGAGAACCACGCTCCTCCCTAGACGAGGTTCATCAACGCTCGCAATAATTACCAGCATTGAACCAACATGAAAATAAGAAAACATATTAGAACATATCACATTACGTACAAGATTAAACTTGACTCTTTCGGAAGCTCATAATTACCTTCTTAACTCCACAATAGAGTAGAATACTAACTAACTATACTCACAGAACATTCCAAGTTTTATAACCAATTGCAAAATAAACATTACGTAAAGCACCATAGTCGTTGGGATGATGATTCAGACATATCTCTGAATACCACGAGCTTCATAATCCAGTGGAAGGTACATGAATTTCAATCCCGTCGTCGTCGTCGCCGTCGTCGTCGATAATATGCACTAACGAGCTCAGCTTGCAGCTCTCAATATTCTTTCATCTTATCATAAACCTAGCTCCGTGGTTGAAAACAATCCATGGCGATATGATATTCAGCACCAATCTCAGTTGCTATGGTGAAATTTATCATTCTCTGCTGGAAGCTCAGTGGGCAATAGCGATCTTGATCATTCTCTGCTGGACGCTCGGTGGGCAATAGCGATCTTGATCCCACTTCTGATGTCGGAATGGCGTCCGCCATTATATTGAAAACACCCAATCAGTCAAAGTCAACTATCTTTATTCAGGTTTGAATTTACCACCCATTCGGAAGAGCATCAGCAGAGAAGAATGGGCAAGAAACTCTGCTGTCAGCTTAATCTTTTATACACGGGTTTATTTCATAACAATCATAACGGGTGCACCGGGCAACCGACGTCGAACGAGTGAGACGTGTTTCTGTTCACATCGCCTTATATAGGATCGAAGTGGTGGGGTTAACCGTTGCACGTGTTGTTTTCATCCGATGAGGTTAGGCGCCGTCAAAACGTCCATCTCCGACAAATATATATACCTCCGAACGAGTCGAACCACGACACGACGCTCTGCGTGGAAGTGATCCGCATGAGGGCATTCCCCGAGAACGCATCACGCGCGGAGTTTAACAACCGCGCGCCGCGCCGGTGTGCGGGCGCCGCAGAATGTTACACGAGGACGGTGTGCTGCGCGAGGCGCTTCACGCGCTTCTGCTTATTCTGAGATAAACATAAACAAAACTGCATATGGTCAATATGAGTAGAAGCGGTGCTAGTGGAGTGCACCGACCGAACGCGGCCGCGCGCTGCCTGATGACGGACTCTGGACGCCGGACGCCGGACGCTGGACGCCGGACCCCGGACGCCCCGGCCGCTCCTAGACGCGGATACTCTATCTTTCGGCTCATAGGAGTCATGCGAGTGCGAGTGCGCTGAGAGCATTTGATTCACTAATCAATATCTTGTCTCGCGTCCCACCGGCCGTCGCGCGGACGCTTATATTATAAATAGGTAAGTTTGTATTTTTGTAATTCTTTCATTTTCAACAGAGGTTTCCGGGTAAAACCGCGCGACGCTGCTATTCAAATATAAATTTGAAAAACATAATGCTTTCCCAAAACTAATTTAACTCTACTTAACCCTTAATTAAATATGAATTGAATGTAAACGCGTTCCATCTCCTTGTTAGTAATTTGATTTGACTGGAAGCTAATAAGCCCTCTCCGCACGGCGCGCGGCGAAAGAATTAGAGAACACGCTGACCGGCCGCGCCGCGCCGCGCCGCCGTATGCCTCACGAGCCACTCCGCTGGTGACCATCATCTCTTCACATCCAGCTCGCTCGCGGTATCTCCTGGCGGTTGCACGCTATTTTATTATTTGGTACAAAACATGCGAAGGTATCGTGCCTCGACTACTAAATATGAGCCTATACAAATAACTATTGACTTTAGCCAATATAAATTGTAGTGTTAAACTATGTCGAAAGTAGTAAAGAATTTTAATGAGCTCGAATATAAATAAGCAACGAGAAAACCTCATATGGAAATAACAGGAATTATAATATAAATGAGGAGCGCGCGTGCAGCGGTGTGCGGCGCGCGGCTCGGAGCCACTAATAAAATAATTACGTAAATATTATATGCTCAGCTGGTACGAGCACGAGTAGTCAGGCACCGACTCGCCGCCGCCGCCGCCGCCGCCGCCGCCGCCGCCGCCGCCGCCGCACACACGTGGTACCGTTTACTATTTGTTTTAACATGTGACCTCGGAACTTTCACATCCACCGCTGCAATATTAAACTAAGCTTAGTTGTCAGCTCGAGTTACATTCACACTCAGCGGATGTCGTCGGGCCGAGAGCTATTAGGTAATGAGGGGTTGATTAATGTCTCGTTCATAATGGATTAAGTTGTTGTGTGCAGAGTGATCTAACTAGTCCAGCCGATGGAGTCATCTGTAATGACCCCGTTGACGTCACCGTCGATAAGCGAGGAGCGACTCCCCGGAGTCCCCGCCGCCGCACCCGACCGAGCTCCTCTCATAGACATGGGCCGGTGGTTGTGCTGCATAGACAATTGAAAACTAAGTCGCATAAAAACAAAGGCAGCGCGATGAGTGAGCGCTCGTCAACTACACGTGATGCTACACACGGGCGGGAGGGGCAGAACAGTTCTACTTTTGCGTACAATTTTATTTTACTAACAATTTTATATTATGAATACGAATGAAGAAGTATTCTGTATACTGATGCAATTAGTGAATTTTTGTTCTTAAAGAGCTGATATATATATTGATTTTTGGCACGTACGAGTATGTACGAGTATGCAGTTTGTAAATTATATTTTTGTCAATTAAATTTTTTTTTAATAAAAATAAAAAAAGACGTGTGGCACTCGGGGACTGCCGCGGTAAAGCTATTGCATAGTTATTTTTTATATCACTAGATGGCGTTAGTGTGCTGAATGTCTGCATCGCGCTAACGTTGTGTTCTGGGCATATACGTAGGCAATGTTTGAGGAGCGTGAGGTTTTTTCGATACGGAATTTCTGGATTCGGTCCCCGCGCTCAAGGCCCGCGATAGAAGCTATGCAATAGCTTAAAATTCTATCTATGGGACAGTTGTTAACCACGCTACCGTATGGTGCTGTTTAAATTAGCTCGTGGAAGTATGTACATCACGCCGTGCCACGATGTGCGATACTAATAAAAAAACTGCAAGAGTAAATTACAGTGAAGAGTAATTAAGAGTGTTTAGAGTGAAATATATTTAAATGGAGATCTGGAAATAAATTAGAGCAGCCTGTGTGTCCCAACTGTGCTCGCGGGCTCCGAGCGCGCCCCGCGTCGCTACGCGCCAACTGATTGCGTTCGGATACACTTCCAAATCAGTTACTCTATTGAATGAAATGATCTATCCCTCTGCCCCGCGTCCCGCTCCCCGCCAATTCAACACGCCGTACACTCGGCTCCGCAATATAGGAGCCAGTGAAGTGAACCGCTGACTCCGACCGCTGATGGATCCCTCGCATTAATCACTCGATTCTTTCTTCGGCCTATATGTGGCGCGGGCGTTGCTATTGAGGTAATGCGCTCGGTGTTGAGACTGCGGCGGAGCTCTACGGCTTTGAATCATTGATCGGCTCGGCGCCGCGCGGAAGGCCGCCGCCGGCTACAGCTCGCCGGCCTCAGCTTCCCATCTCCATAATCGCGCAGGATGCAGCCGGGGCTTCCTCCCGCCGGCGATGTTTAATTTATGTCTCTCCACCGGCGCGCCGAATCCTAGGGAACCACTCCTGGCGCCGGATCACCGACTGACGAACAACTATACAACCCTCTCATTTTAATACATTATGAGGGATACTCTATGGCAGGTAACCGGGTCAGTTTGTTCATTTTTGGTGATAATATTTCATGAAAATCTATTACGTGTCTATGCTGGGCCGGCATTATTTAATACGGCGTCCTGTTACTATTTCTATAAAGCCAGGTCAGTTAAGGTTCTTAAGTTAAAAGCTACCAACAGGCTTCTTATACGAATATTTTCTTACACCGAGTTTCTAACGGGAGCGTAAAATGTAAGGAGTGTGTGGTAGAAGCATTGTGTAACACAATATCCCCGGTCAAAGCGAAGTCACGTTCAAGTGTGTGGAGTGCGGCGAGCGCTCGTGTGGCAACTAGTTCAACTAACGAGGTTTATAACGAGTGTTAGTTTTTATTGACCCCCCTCCGGCCGCACGGGGTAGGGGGGGGGGGTATTAATTAGAGTTGCGGCCTCTTTGTGAAACGAGCGGACGCGGAAGTTGTTGTAATATTAGATTACTAGCAGCGCCCCGCGGTTTTACCCGCGTTGTACCCGTTCCCGTAGGAATTTCGGGATGAAAAATAGCCTATAACCTTCCCGTTGAATGTGGCTATCTATTACAAAAAGAATTATTCAAATCGGTTCAGTAGTTTCTGAGATTAGCGCGTTTAAACAAACAAACAAACAAACAAACAAAACAAACTCTTCAGCTTTATAATATTATAGTATAGATTTTTGAAAAATAAAGAATGTTTTGCAGGATCGGGGTCAGATGTCAGATGACTTGATGTGATGGTGGTACTCTACTGTCTACACGGAAACCAGACACTGTAACCTACCCGTCGTCTGTCCGTCTGTGATCAGCTGTCAGCCGACAACACACTGATGATGTCACGCGACCAGGTTTCGTAAACCATTCCCCATTTCCCCATTAGCAGCCTGAGCGTAGCCTTGTCCTTCAGTGTCATGCGGCCCCGCCGACGCATTACAATACATTCCGGTGCGCGCTCAACTCGCCGAGGTAACACTATGCTAATTGTAATCTAACAGCAAGGCAGGTGCTTACAAGATTACTGTATTATGGAACACAGAGCGGCGTTAATCTCGTGAAATGTAATCATTGCGTGCTCGGTCGGCGGTCGGATGACCCACCCGACGACTTGAACGTGAGCTATCAGGACGGGGACGAGAGACCCGACAAAGACGATTCGCTGTAGAACCACACGCAGATCATAATTGTCGCATAATCCGTAATACAGCGTGAGCCGAGCGTAGCGTAGTAAATTGATGTACAACGCTGTATTCACTAGTAGCCAGACTCACTGACTTCTAAGATACAGGTTCTCCTAGTTTAGAGGTCAGGGACTCAATCTCATGTAAACAATTGTACTCATTACTGGAACATAATTATGTACTTGTATACTTATTGGTGAAATAAAGATATATTATTATATTATTATTATTATATGTGTCATCCATTGTCAGTGTATAAATATATACCACGCAAGATCTTACATTACAATGCTATGTTTATGATACCTGAATACAACTCCATTGACATAAATTCCAATTGCAATCTACATGCCGTCTTATGCATAACAAATAGTGAGTCGTGCACTCGTGTGCGTTAGTTCAGATATACGTGTCGTCGGCTGATAGAAGACGCGGCGTCACTCGCTGTATTGAACCCAGACTGTCCATTGTAGCGTGTTATGAGTTACAGCCGCTCGTCGGAGCAGACCTGTCCGGGGTGTTCACGGCGGTGACGCAGCGGCGACGCAGCGGCGCACTTCGAACCTCGGATACTTGTCAGTCACACAGAAACACAGTCGATGTGTAGAATTGTTTTCCTAGGTCATCACAACTGACCCAAATGAAAATGCTAGGCACTGTTGTTTTATTTATTTTTGTATATTAGGTCCACCATCCACGACTGGCCGAAGTCTAATGAACGAAAAATTTAAATTATCAAGACCTTTAAGAAGGTTGATTTATTTTGTTAATTCTAAATAAAAGGTTTGTGTTTAAGTTTCATTACGGGCGCTTCGCAGAGTTCCTCTGATGTTTACTCTGGAGTCGCCGGCGACACTCCCCCTCCCCACCCCGCCCCGCCCCGCTCGTCCGGACTCTCAAACTGGCTTCAATATCTTTACTTTATTTTCGCGGCATAGATGCAGACACAAATATTGCTCCATTCGTAATTAGATTTGGCGCAATTACGAAATTGTTCACTATTTCAACAAATGAAGAATGAATAGTTAAATAACGCTTTTGTACAGTTGGAGGTATTTGAATTTATAATAGCAGAAGTAGTAGCGAGTGGAACGGTAAATATTCTTTTGTCGCGACGTGTGCGGCGCGACGTGCTGCGTGTGAGGGCGGGTGTGTGTCGCACACGCGCGCAGCGCCTTCTCACTGAGCGTCTTGCGACAATTTCCGAATAAAATCAAGGTCTCTGTAGCTCTTTGTGTTCTCGCAAAACGGTTATTCTCTGGAAGAGATTAAATTTTAATTGCTCTATTTCCGCGATACAAAGAAAGCGAACAAAAGGTCCTTATGTTTATGTCGGAGCGCGACACTCTACGGCACGCCGATATTTTTTTATGAGGAGAATAAAAAGTGAATAAAATATCCGTTTGTATTTGAATATTTTCCCGTAAGAACAAAATGTGGTATATAAAGGTTTTCATGAGGATTATAATTGTTTTCATGTTTGGAATTGAATTGTCAAAAGTAAAAAAATCATAGAATTAATTTCGCCAGTTACTCTAGAGATTAAGTAAGTAGGAAAGCGTCTCCGAGGAGAGGTATTGTGTGGTCGCGGGCGAGGGCGGGGGCTGCGGGGCGGGCGGGGGCTGGGGCGGTTTCACGCACGTTTAGCACTATTGTAGTGGCGGAGCGCAGCGTCACGGTACAGCTGTCCCATTCACCGCGAACAGAAGTAAACCGGCGTAATCCGGTGCAACCCGGTGGAAACTAGCACAAGAGCCGGCGCCGCCCACCGCGACCCGGCGCAAGCGACGCGCTGCCTAATGTCACGTGATCTCCACTTGCACGAGAGCCGCATAACGACAATGATACGAGTATAAGCTCGCATTGAATAACCTTTGACATCAAAACACGTCGAACGTCGAACATTCGGAACATTGAGTTCTCTACTGACAGCACAATGACTCTCACTACGAAAACTAACTCTGCTGAATTTCTCTTTGTACTCGTATATCCAGTTCGCTACCAGAGTACTAAGCGTGGAATACCCGTTGTTGAAACTCATAAATCTGTGCGAGATGACGCGCCAACTTACCCAACAAACATTTGACAGCTCGCCAAAAACCCATTAACCTTTTCATTCAGTAATTTTGCAGAACATTGCAGGAAATGTTTTGATAATATCACAATTGTCACGCTCTCACGACGGGCGGTAAAGTTTAGAAGGGGCTCCGAGCGAGTTATGAGCGAAAGGCGCGGGCCCGCTCGGGCCCGGCGCAGGCGGGCGGAGAGGTAGTCGGGAAACGCGTCTAGAAAGTAGTGGTATTCAATACTGTAATACGTTACATAACAAATGTATCAAAACTTAAACATTACCACAGACATGAAATGTAATAAGTTTCCAATTAACGTGTAGCAACTCCTCACGGTACAAGTTCACTGTCGTGTAGCGAGGGGGCTCGTCCGCCGAGGAGCGCTGTCTCGGGGAGCCATTGTATATCCAACCGGCCGAACACGACTCTGACACGATTTATTATGTACTTTCCAAGTGCGACATGAAAGATAGAACGATGGCTTTTCGCTCACAACTACATGAGGTATAAATGTCAATCAATAACTTAACATTTACACTCTTAATAGGTTCATTTTTTTTAACATATTAAAGATAAAACGGCAATGGCTTCGTAGGGTCCTAGCCGAGAGGAGCATGAGGTACCATCTAAGTAAGTACCATCTAACCATTTTCAATCAAAAACAGATTTCAAATGAATATTAAATGGCTTGACCCTATCGTCTAACCACTGATAGATGGATGTAGTACTTGAAATAAAGGCCAATTTACTTTTTCATAATCATAAACGTCACCATGAGGAATACTTGGGTCATATCTTGTATTCCGCCCGCTCTCTAATGCGGTGAAACGTGAGTCGCGTGAGCATTGTGAATAACTAAATGTACGGCGCACGGCGGCGGCGGCGGCGCACGGCGGCGGGTGGTGTAGCCCCTACTCATACAATGCTTGTAATGAGGCGGCGAGTGATTACCCGCGGGTGTGCGTATAATGAAGCCAGTCATTAGCACTGGCTGCGCCGCAGCGTTGCGCGCGCGCTCCCAGCGCTGTAATTGCTTCCTCTGGCTGTCGGAGCCTCACGCGGGATTGTGTTCGCCGGCATTGTCGCTAATCGGCTTACCCCCCTCCGCCCGGCGCGCGGCGCAGAGGGGGCGCTGGGAGCCGCCATGTGTCGCGGATTATCCGGCACGCAGGTAGACACATCAGCCGCCTCTATATTTATACTTGATTGCTGGCGAAGCTCACCTCCGAGATTATGTAGAACTTCACCAAATCAAATAATATATTCGTCTGACGGTTCGGTTGGATCCTATAGGCGCTTTTCACGGATTACACTACGGAGAGAATTGTGGCTACATTGATTAACAACAATCATTCATAATGAGACCCGGTCGGGAAACGGTATTATGAGGTAAAGTCCAGGTTAGTGCGAATCGGGAAGTCTTTCATTGGTAGATGCATTCAATTTTATAATAAAATTCCCAAGGAAGTAACTGGGCTTAGTGAAGGTAAATTCAAATCGAACGTTAAAGACGTTTTATTGACTAAAGCATACTATAGCGTTACTGATTACATTGAGGACAAACATGTCTGACTCAAATTCCTGCACCAGTGACACAACCTGATACTTATTAGTATTCAATTGTATTATATGTACCTTGATTAAAAAAAAAAAACCAGCAGAGTTTCTTGCCCATTCTTCTCTGCTGATGTTCTTCCAAATGGGTGGTACGTTCAAAAGAACCTCTATGGGGCCAACACTGAATAAAAATATTTGACTTTGACTTTTACTTTAAAGCTGCATCGAGTAATTAGCTCACTCCAGACTGGCTATGGAAAGATCGAGATTATTGAGTAAGTTGTATGTGGGTGTACTCGAGGGTGACTTGAAATCATCGTGAGTCGTGAGAGAGCTGCTTATTTAGGCCACAATTAATGTTGATCTCGCATGTTTACAAATCACTCGCTCGTTTTGGTTACCTTGGTGCTGCTAGCTACACACTCTGCTAATGAATTTGTTTATCATTATTAAGGGGTCTGAGTAAATCTTTGCTCTCCGACTGATATAAAACATTTTAATATATTTCGTTGTTTACCGCCAGTGAGCCGCGAGCCTCGCCCGAGACCGTGTTTAACCGACCGTCATAGTTACGACATCGCTGACTACGCCGTAGCATCGTAGCGACGTAGTGTTGTAGCATTACGCTCGAAGCTATCACTACAAATATATTACTTTAAAATGCCAGTACAATGTGTATAAAAATATATTCATGTGTCAGTATTTATAAAATTATGCTTTTATAAATACTAAATATAATAAATTATTTTTGTTGATTCTGTATCAAACCATGAAGGGCAAGTTGCGAACTCACGTAATTTGCAATATTTCATAACATTTCGGTCCCAGATGAAATTTCACCAACTCCGGATATCCTGCGTCGTGTGTTACACCGCGACCTGCGACGCGTCGCGACTGGCGGCTGGGGCATAAACAAAGAGCGCAGGAAACAAATACATTGTGTGGGGCGGACGTTCTTTTACACATTATTGTTTGGTAAAAGCGAGCTTTGGCTCAAACACGCCTCGCGGCTGTTCGATACTACACATTCATGGGTAGGCGCGCGGCGCCACACTCCGTGTACGCCACGTCTCCACTCCGTGACATCCTTCTATAATAAGTGAACGACGGTAGCGTCAGACTCACTTTTAACTACATAGTACTAATTTTTTGATAGTGAGTGTTTGCGATCGCGGCGCGGCGTATTCCTCTAGGACCCAGGGCGGTGCCGGGCGGGCGGCGCGCGCTCGGCCCGTTCCACCCTAACTTGTACCTCGTAAAGTAAATAAAAAATGCACACTAAGTCCCGTTGTTTACAGCGGGCGGTCGAGTGTTATGTTCGCGCGCTCTAGACATCTGCTGCTCATTACCGACGTATGTTTTGGGAGCTCCTAGATCTACAATATACAATACTTTTACTGAGTAAACAAATCGAAACAAAGTCTTAATAAATAACGCAGAGTTTATAGACACTCATCGACGTCAGTGAAGTCCCTCGTCACCCAATGGATGAATGGGCGCCTCCCGCCGCCACTTTCAATACAAATATTGAACAACGCTCGAATGTTTCCTACGTTATGTCATCAATTCTGTACCTGTGAATTGTATTCGTCGGTGTGTACCGGTTGACAATGTTCACTCAACGAATGGTTATCGATTAGGTATGAATGTTTCAAATTCTATCGGTGAAACAATGTTAATTAGAGCCGCTCAAAGTTACTTCTAAATGCAATATCGGAGTGAATGACGCGGAAACCGACCGCCGACCGCCGCCGTCGAACTGCTAATTAACGGAGCGATGCGGCTTCAGCGCTCGGCGCGAGCTGATCATCACGCGGAAAGCAAATAGTGCAGCCAAAAATGTTGTTACGAGTCCCAAATGAAAACGAGAAGTATGGCACATTATTCCCGCAACTTCCTTCGAGACTGTAACTGGCGTCGTTTCCGCGGTAATGCCATGCGAGCGTACTATTGTTACGATTCAAAATGGAAAAACCCGAAGGGAAATTTTCGAGCGGCGTTTAGTTAAATGCAAGCGAAACCAGAAACCAAGGAAAACGCATTTGGGAACAATCAAATGAAACAAAATGAATGGGCCGTTTCAGGGAAATTGCGTTTTCGGTTTTTGAGGTCGCAATAAAAGTAGAACTGTAAACACAATCAGCGAGGAGGCGGCTCCCGGCGCCGCTCAAGACCTTCGCTTCGCGACGAACCGACTTTTGATACAAATTTTTGAGTTTCGTTTATAAATAAAGTTCTAACAAGGCTCCGCTATTAGTGAAATGAAAGAGAGCGCCGCGCGCCACCCGAGGCGCGTTTGTTCTCGGAATAGCTGCGACGTGCGACGGCGCGACTCCCGCGCGGCGCCCGCACCGCGCGCTCGACGCCCCTGCAGCTACGTGCCTTTTATTTTATTGGACGCACGTCACCGACTGTGTGTGGTGGCGAGAAAATTTTTATCAGTTGCAACTACAAGCGCCGTCACGTAATGTTAACTCGGACTCGTTTACACTTCCTTTTTTTCCTAGTTTGACTGTCTGTATTCAGTTTCGCTTAGTAAATGTTTTGTTTTTCTAGTTACAAATGAACAAAAATAAAATAAAAACGTACATCAAATATTTGGCTGATGATATTTTATGCAGTATACCGACGAATGATGTAACGAAACGTTCGGCGAGCAGCTCCTGGTGGCAGGTGGGGCGTTATCGTCTAATGGTATTTTATTTTATGCGAACCTTTAGTTCGCCGGCGGCCGCGGCCCGCGGCGTGACACGACATTAACTCAACAGCGAAACCCTGCCCTGCTTAATATAAACTTATTTATTGGATACAGGACTCCATCTTCCGTCCGCATTGACCCGAGCACCCCGTGGCCGCGGGCTCCGTGGCCGCGGACCCCGCGCGCCGGCGGGCTCACTGGGGCCCCAGTGAGCCGGGTTCAGCCTGCTGGGAGATCGCTGCCACTGCACGACTCCGCACTGCGATATTGAACTCACACCATATTTCCACACCACATGACTCGGTCTCTTGGTGTGTCTCCACAGTCTTTATTGCCGGCAATCGCGGCACTTGTTCCAACTTCTGATATTTTGTTTCGAATCTATCGACGGAAAATAGTCGTAAGAAGTCCCCCAGTGAGGTTATTGTTTATCTCTTTAGTTTTTATTATTCAGGGAGTTAGAGCAGTATAAAGCCGTGTCTGGGACGAGTGGCGACTGCGCTCGATATCAGGTGACGTCACGTCGAGATGCTCGCAACCAAATGTTCGTTTATCACTACAATAGAAGCTCATAAAGCAGTCAATTTGCTTGTGATTTGAACTGCCGTTAAAAGGTGAACTTAACGTCATTAGTTTGGTCCTACTGGGGTGAGATTGTTCACAACTCGAGTTATCGGCGCGCGGCGCTCGGCTGTCTACTTTATGACAAACGCCGTGAATAAAGACCGAAACGGAGCATTAGAGAGGTAAATAGAGGGGCGGTCTCATTGTCCTGCATCAATCCAATAAATTGCAAAGCTTCCCCCCGCGCCCCCGCGCACCCGCGCTCCCGCTCGCCCCGCGCTCCATTCGCATAAAAGAAAAGGAGATTTATTGAAGGCACTGAAATGGAAATTAAAAAGACAACCGTCATTTGAAAGCATTTCTTTGATAGAGAACGATGTTAATTAAAATTCAGAGCAGCCATCGAGGAGGAGGAACACAACCAGTGCACGTGTGTGGCGGCACCGAGGGTGTGCACACGGAAACAGGAGCACGTCCCGCGTGCGGCGGGGCGCGCTGCGAGCGAGCGCGGCACTACAACACCACCATCAGAAACATCGCTGAACTGCGAATGAGTCGCTCCACAGTTCATTTGAGTAAGAGTCCATGCAGAAATGATTACACAAAAATTGAGAGTTCAACTAATATTATACATATGAAATTCTTTGTTCTGAATGACTGACAGCCTCCGCTGATCGTAGACGTCTGAAACCGAGAGCTTACTACAAGACGATAATTTAAATGCTCTAAATCCATACAGAAGTTCTCAAATAGGGGAACAAAAATATTTTGAAATGGTTTAGGAAAAGGATGGCTCGGCAGTGTTCGCGGCGCGCTCGACTTGTCGAAAACTTGAAAGTCGTGTCATGTACTTACAACTCAAAACTCGGTGACTTCCGGTACCGTGGTGGACTTATGTTTCGGGGGTTTCAGCAAATTATGTGATTCATATTTTGGAATCCAAATAATCCCACCCAATTTTATACAGTATTTTTTCAATGAAACACTTTCAGGAAACTCCGCCATTCATAAACCGATTTTAAAAATTCTTTCAAAATAGACAAAAAGATACTTTTAGTCTGATCAGAGTTTAATCCAACATGTCACATGTCAGGTCATTTAACCCTCTTCGGGCATAATGTCAGAAAATCCCTTCTTAGTATACTTAGTGAAAGGAATACTCGTAGTACCAAGTCTCTACGTCTAGCGGATTGAACTTGGTGTTGTATGTAAGCCCATCATTCAGTCAGTTAGACAATCAGTACAAAGATTTTTATTGTATAGAGATGAGTCTTTGTCCCTTACGCGGGATGTAGTCGATGGATCGCTGTTCCCATAGATCACAATAGGTTCGTCAGAGCGGCGGGCGGCGGCGGCGGCGGCGGCGGGGGCGGGCGCGGCGGGCGCGCGAGGGACACCGCACTCTTTGTGCGCCGGACGTCCGCTCTCGCCGGATTACGAGCAATTTAGGAAGTCCGGGTTACCTACGTGTTCTACATATTACCTCCTATTAAATAACTATCTCATATTTCAGTGAGACCCGTCCCTCCCGAAGCAGTTATAATAATATGGAACCAGCTGGGGCCCAGGGCCCGCAGCTGAGACCCGCGACACTTTCATCACAGGTTAATTTGTCTTCTTTGTCATGAACAATGCCTATGTGTATTACTACTTCAAACCTCTAGTTTTCATGACATTTTGGTTATAAAGTGATGACAATATATTACTTTAAATCCTTCGCGGTATTATTGCTTATCTACGTACCTAAGTCCGTGACCCACGCACGAGTCACTCGTGTTTGTCTCAAGTGAGCCCGAGAGAGCGGAGAGTCGAACACAAGCACGCGCGAGGAGGATGAGGGGGGTCCTCAAATAAACTGACTAATTTGTTGAGAGGCGCCGCTCCCGGCGAATACCGAGGAGTCCAGAGCATTAGCAACTAGTTACCAAGCGGGCGAGCTCGCAAATATTTTAAGACGGTCTCAGATATCGTCGCGGAGGCGCTGTAATAACTCGCAGTTTGTTGTAATTGCTGCGTCCGTGCCCGCTAGCTTCACTGCGGTCATTAATAAACCTTTACTTTGACACTTGTGACCGTGTAATGTCAATATCTACCTTTAATAAAGTAAGTGTGGGGGGGGGGGGCGCAGGTGGGGGGCGTGTCCGGTCAAATGATGCACATAACTAACGGGTTAACGGAGGTCGCCACATCACCCTTTATTTAAGCACGGTTTTATAGGTTTCTTTCCTTTTTATAGTTTATTGATATGGCTTCATTTTCAGGGAGGGTGAAGATACATCGCTTCAAATATTTTATAACATATTGTAAGTGACTTACATACGAGTTCGTTCATCTTCGTATTCTAATTAGATACAAGTGAATGATAAGAGAGACAATAATCTGCCAACCCCTCGGGTGATGGCACATAGTGTCCGAGAGGCGGCGCCGACTGACGGAGAGCCCCCGCCACGTGTTCGAAATCAGTTTCGTGTTAACATTGTTAAATATACAATAACAGTCGCGCCGGCTGCGCCGCTCCACCGTATCACTGACCTACTTATAAACAAAAACAACACAAGTTATAAACAAATTAATGTTATACAATGATCAGTTGCCTAAAGTACGGTAACAAGCACACTGCCAGCTCGCCCGTGTCGTCAGTTTCGTAAAGCCGCTCCCTGCGCTCCGCCGCCGATCCGTCCCGTCGCTCTCGGCCGGGCTGCCGCTCATGTCTTCACCGGGACGTCATATTTCACGCCCTCCGATATTAATATGGCACACCCCGACGGCGTTATTAACTCGCCTCTGAACTATCGACAGCACGTTAAGATATGTTCCGATACTATAAATCTCACTCGTCGACACCGACGCAGCAATAAGTATACTAATGAAGATTAATGTAGGTACTTGAAACATCGACTCCAATGTATAGCAGACGCTGTACGACTTATCCTGTCGGCGAATGCACCTCGGAGGAGGTCCGTGATACCAGCGGAGTGTGCGGCGACGGCGGCGGCGCTCGGGCTCGGCTCGACTTTAGATTTCTGATAGAGCTCATGATTATTTAACGAGCGCCGGCACGCGGTTCCCACATCCGCTCTAATTATAGCAACCCCTCCCGCCCCGCCCCGCCACGCCCCGCTGGTCCACGTCGGGCTAACTAACCGGCTAATGATACCGACCACATTATACACAACACGCGCAGCCGCCGCGATACAGACCAACTCGCACACAAATAGTCTCCAGTATCCTTACATAACATGGAGTTCAACAACTAAACCAAAAGCGGAGCCGAAAGTCTCCCTTAGAAAACTCTTCGCGAAACTTGATTATCGCACAGCTAGCGCCGCTTTGTTCTTCTAAATTCACAAAAGACAAACTATGTTAAGGCAATAAACTGCTGTTAGGTTCCCTAGACAAGTAATTAAGTTAAAGTTGGTACGAATTTTCAATTATTCTCTGTGTGAAGCGGTTTCATGGTAACGTGAGCAGGGCGTTATTCAGAAAGAAGTTGCAGTGGCGCCTAGACACAGCGCCGGGCAGCGGTGAGTGTGATGCGTGTGCGGTGCGGGCGCGGGCGCGGGCCTGGCCGAGACCTCGACGAGTGCTCGCCCGCGACCTTCGAATTCGTCAGAATATTATAGTGAGTCGCGGCGCTTGTTTCGAATTACACTAATCTTTCATGAAGTTACACTTTGTTGTTGCCGCGCAGAGTTAGCGAGAGCTTTGAATACGTTAAATTATTCAACGAGACGGTACATTTTTACATCACACTTGGATAACAATACCCGCACCGTTCGGAACGGGGAAAATAAAATGAAGAAGCAGTAGATATCTACCGTCTAAATGAACAGTTTATTTGTTCGTTAGAATTTCAGTAATATAACTTGATAAATTTCAATCGCGTGAGTGTATTTAAACTGAAGTGAACTTTAGTCGACTGGGCGCGCGTCCGCTCCGCTCGGCACGCGTGTCCGTCTCGGTCCCTCTCCACAACACTCGCCCCGGACCGCTTTCAGTAACTTCTCCCGGCCGCACTTACTACTAATTAATTGACATAAATACCACTACATTCGCACCCTCTTATGTTCCCAAACAATTAGCTAAAGGATAATATAATAAACTTACTTTATTTACTGTTTAGATTTCCCCCGAGTGGCTATTTGTTATGTTCAAGGTTTCGTTCATTTACCTATATACTCGCAGAAGTGTGATAATGAACGATTTACAGGAATAGAAAATAAACTAGTTTAAAGGGAAACGTAGTGCGAGCGGGCTCGGGGCGAGCCGGGCGGCGCCGCTTGTGCGCGAGGTGACGACAGCTAGAGCTGCTGAGTTGGTATCTGACGGATATTGCTCGTGATAATCCCGCGTGGAGGGGGAGGCATCTGTTTGGTGTAATCCGACGGAAATACGGCCGGATCAGTCGAGCGTTCAGCCCGACTCATGGAAATTGCAAATAAAAATGTTATCTTAATATCATAGAAAATCTCAGCACCGAAGATAATAAATGTTTCAGCAAATTAAAAAGTCAGGCGATGATATTTACGGAGAAGTTGGAACTCCCCACAAAATTATGTTCAGAGAACAGTCTGCGATGAGACGTGATATTGGATCGTGTGCGGGGCAGCTATAAATACCCTGCGAGTGCATACGCGTTACTCGCTGCGCTGCCGTGATTGTGTCGCGGTGGCGCGGTGCGGCGCCGCGGCCGCCAATTAGTGCGGCCGCTGTACCCGTTAATTAGTCTGCCGCCGCCCCGCTCACTCCACTCGACTCATAATTCTTAAGCTCGGTTCATCGATCGCATCATTGACACAATTTGTTAACTTTCATAATAAGCCCCGCGAACACAAAACAGTTTTTGTTCTTCTCAAGTAAATTACATTTTTTGCATTAAAAAGTCCCTTTGTGTGTTTCTTTCGGTCGTCGTCGGAGCGAGATACAGTTAATTATGTTCGCCTCCCCGCGCCCACCTTTATTTTTTATATATTTCCGAGTAAAAATAATACCGGAGTTGTCGGAGGACGCATTACTAAACAAATAGCTTTCGGTAAATAACGCGTGCGGATTGATGTGGTCGCCATCGAACAGCGTCCGCGCTCTTCATGCAGGTTTATCATCTGGAGCCACACGTCACGTTGGTTTCATACAGCGGGAAAAGGGCAGGTACTTTTACTGTGACGATGTAGTGCAGGGCGGGGTTGACCGATCGTCGCTCTTTATTGCTTCAAGAGCATTGTTAAATGTTACAATGATTACTAAACACGAACTTTCGCGGTAAACGGTAACGAAAGCGTAAAGATTAATTTTATTATTGAACAGTTTAAAAGTTAGTGGAGTTTATAAAGTGTCAGCAAGTCTTAAACGAGGGGAGAGTGGAGAGAGAGCCGAGTGGGCCGAGGAGGCAGTGCGGTGCGGCGCGGTGCGGCGCGGTGCGGCGCGGTGCGGCGCGGTGCGGCGCGGTGCGGCGTGGTGCGGCGCCGTCAGGTGGCGAACAGTACTAACATCACTTTAAATGGTATTCAGCACAAGTCGACCCCAATAGTGATTTTATGTAATGTAGAAAAGAAACAGAGCTCGGAGCATAAACAAATAACTGTGACTTTATTTATGAATATCCGCACCGTCGCTCGGGTTATGTTTTCCTGTGTGCATTGTGGGGACATGGACGTCGAATGTGATGAATGAGGCATTACTAATAATAATGTAAACATCCGGCCCTGGGTCTCGCGGGATGCCCGGAATAGTTAGCGTCGGCAGCGCGGGCGGGTGACCCGCCGTAATAATAAAAACAGATTGTGCAAAGTTTTTATCGACGGAAATTTTGGGAAACGTTCACATGCGAACTGAGACTGTTTATATTGACTTACCAATTTCGTGTTTGCTTCAACAAATGGCCCATAAAATCGTTTGGAGGGTGTTTCTTTAAATAAATAGTAGCTCGGTGCAGTGACCCAGGCCCCGCGGGGCGCCAGTGGCACTCAAACATCGGCTGCGTGTCGAGTGTGTCGGCGGCGCGATATCATTAAGTGAAGCGGCACCGCGTCTCTCATGAACCCGCTGTATCAATATATCAAGTCATCCTCGAGCCCCGCGGCGACCCGTGTACACACATGTATACCTCCGACACGACAAGTACAAAGCCTCAAAAGTACAAAAACTCTCTCTCTGATATTTCCGTAATCAGAAAAATCTCAACATAAATAACGCCGAGTCATAATGATTCGTCGTTGCGGAATTGTTAATGTTACCTGGAAAGTTAACATGGTTTTATTTGGGCTGCCTTCCAGCGGAGCGGCGCGAGTAGCGGAGTGGGAAGTAATGCAAACCCGAGCTGACAGAGTCTGTTCAAAGACTACTACTAGATAACTACCCTCTGAGATACGATTCCCACTAGTTCAGAAGGTAAGGAATGTTGCATAAGTTCTGAGGCGTTAGTAGTAATATGATTTGCATTCGTAGTGTACGTCTGTCAATGTTCGGTTAGCAATTCTTTATCCTCTGAATAGGAGTGGTTTGAAGCGATTCAATCGGTAGAGTATTACTTCGTTCACCGCTCGGTGAATAGCGAGCCTTAAATACATTACCATTATGGATACCCTTATTTTGTTTTGAAATGTCATTCACTCATTAAAAATACGAGTGAGTCAATTACTAGATAATATTTCAGTTATTTTAAATACATTTTGTAAACATACCGTCGCCCGTACTGTAGTTTTTTTACAATGAAAAAATAAGCGAGCTATACATAAAACTTTAGTGTGAATTTAATTTTAAACTTCATACTTTTACTTTTTCACAGTCAAGACGCCACCGCGTAGCCCAAGCGTAGCAGGTGTAGCAAACTAGTTCACCAGAACCCTATTGATGTACACAGAACATGATTTACAGAATAATGAAGTAATAATAAAAACATGGTAGGTATCGGTATCTTCATATGCTGGACTGAATTATACGTTCAGTAAAGTGAGATTGAGTCAAACGAACCTCATCAAAATAATGATAACTCGCGGTACTTATAAGCACGCTTGTAGCCATATTCGTAGGCGCTATCGTAACGCTTTTACTTTGGAACGGTCGCGTCAAACCATGGTGTGCTAATAGAACGGACAGCGGAAGGGTCGCGGTCGGAGGGACACCAGCCGCCAACACAGCGCTGTGCACCGATGGGAGCTATCGACATTGACTGTCTGTACGATAGAGTCCAACTACTACACATTGCCGCTGTGAAATGCCCTGAGTGTAGTACAGCCTGCGCGCAGTGCATCCGTGCATCCCGTCGGCGGCGCCGCACGAGACCGCACCGCGCCCTCGGCGAGCTCCACGTCACTCACGAGCCTGAGCGTTTATTTCCATCCAGCCGCAGCCGCTTCCATTACACGCTATCATATTAATCACCAGTCGAGCCCTGCTGTTTTAACAGCACACATCCCATATAATTTACAAGACTATACAAGTGTGTATTATTAAAATAAATAATAAAGTAGATTCATACGTACTACCGTAAATGCACATGATTATATTTTGTTTCAGTCCAGTGATAATATTAATGCTCCGAGCGCTGCGACATTTCCGAATTGCAACGCATCTGAACTGAGCCAGAGATTACTTGCAAACAAGTTTCTTGGACTCTGTTTTGCTCGTGTTGTTATCTACGTTCACCGCTCTAAGCACCGAGACGTCGTAGCATCGTAATGCGCTACTATTGTAACGCCGTAGCGTCGCAGCGGCGGCATAGCAACGTAGCAGCGTAGTATCGTAGTGCCGTAGCGCCGTAGCCCGTAGCGCTGGGTGCAGTCCCGAGGTGCGCACTGCGCAACCCGTTCAATGAATATTTCACACACGATGCTCTTAGTAGCTCTGTCTTTGCATTTACATGAAACATTCACTTTAATTAGTTTAACGTTTCTTTTTGTTTTACATCAAGCGAACGGATTCCGACGGTCCCAGTCACTCGGAAATTCACTGCGGGTGAAGGGATGCTAATGTCTTTTCAATTCAATCTTATGTTCATTTGAAACTTTTATTTAAACGTCATTGTGTAAGTAACAAAATGTCACCCGCAAAATAAATTCAAATGTATTATAAATACCTGTATATTGATTTGAACTATATTTTCTACAAAGTAGCATTCGACTTCTTTCGACAGACAATAGGAATAGTTGCATAGTGAGTACACGATGTGCACCCGGTGAGAGCATCGAAATGAAAACGTAATTGTATTTCTGATTGATATAAATAAAAGCTGAGCGTAACGCGAGTGAGCGCCGCGCGCTCCGTCTTGCGAGGCGTAATGCGATGTTAATTAATGCTTCAGCCAATATTGGGTGTACGACACTGACCTCTGGTGTACGATCACGAGCCGCTGTTCATTACAGAGAATCAACGCACGGCCGCGGCGGGTGACGTCACGCGCGGCGCGCGGAACTCCTCCTAAATGACATACATCCCATACACAAGAACCATATTGTACTCTAAACTGGTAGAAAAAATAATCTTAAATCAATAAATGAACTTAACGCTTGGCCCCATTACATCGGGGACGGATTGTAAACATTAGACTTGCGTGTGCTACCGCCTGGAACTACAAGATCATATACTCTATGCTGAGTGGACACACGAGTACAACAGAGTAAAGTAATGATTGTTTTTGTAACCTAATATACGCTCATATTTCTCCACGATTAGGCTACGGACGCGGTGGCTGGCGGCTTGCTTGACGCCTAGAGTTTGTGCGGCCGGGCGGGTACAACCGCGTAGTGTCCGACCGAAAGTTCGGTTTCGGTTTCGGTTTCGGCCGAGTTTCGGCCAAAAATCAAGTTTCGGCGGCAGTTTCGGTTTCGGCCCAAAATTGGCTGAAACTTTTGCCGAAACCGAAACTGATTTCGGTAGTTGTCGTGCACGCTCGCCTAATTTCGTTTCTCGCGGCAACGCTCTGGCGGGCGCTGGCGGCCCTGTTCAGGAATTGTCGTGCGCCGTTCGGATAGCTCTGTAGCACACAACTTAGTCAGTGCGTTATCGCCCGACGCAAACATTCTTTAGAGGTTATGTTTTGTTTGGTGGAACTGATTACATGTAAGTTTTTGTTTCGTGTCTGTACTTGAATGTTTTATATAGTTAAATATTGAGTCAGTAACTTTGTTTTGTTATTATTAACAAATCAAGCCACATGTCAAAACGAGATTGTAAATAAAAATGTGAAATGTTGTGTAGGTAAACTTATTTCAAAATTTGTTTTTCATTCCGATGACCTATTGATGTATTTTTAAACAAATAAAATACAAACAAATAAAAACCAAAGTATTAATTAATATGATTTCAAAATAACAATACGTAGTATTTAATGAAACAGTTACTAATTTGATTATTTATTGATAACTGATAAACATTTTGCTATGAGAACTAATTTTTTTTTCAATATAAAAATATTATTAATATATTTTTATATTACAAAGTCGCTATTTTTGTCTGTTTGTTTGTCTGTTTGTCTGTATGCTTAAATCTTTAAAATTACGCAACGGATTTTGATACGGTTTTTTGTAATAGGTAGAGTGATTCAAGAGGAAGGTTTTTATGTATAAAAATTCCCGATATTCCCACGGGAACGGGCAAATCGCGGGTAAAACCGCGGGGCGCTGTTAGTATTAAATAAATGATTGCAACAAAATTAATATATTGTGTTTCTATCCCATGTCCTAATGCAGAATAATGGGTAAAATGCACAAAATTTCAGTATTTTACGGAATTTTATACTTGACCACGTGAGTTTCGGTTTCGGTTTCGGCCGAAACTGAAGCCACGGCCGAATATTCGGTTTCGGTTTCGGTTTCGGCTGGAAAATCAGTTTCGGTCGGACCTGCGAACGTTCGGTTTACCTAGATGATTTGACTATGATAATGTTCGTATACCTAACAGGTGAAGTATAACTGTCTTTGATTATGACTATAACTATCTAAGATTGTACCGATGTTTATGAACAAATAATTAATTTGAATTTGAATTCGACTAGCTATAGGCTCTAGGCGCCAAGCTAGTCGCCTACCTGTGCGTTCGTATCCCGCTTACCCCGCAGTATGTTCTCCGCGTGGAGGGTACTCTCGTTCCCGTGAAGTGAAACTTGTCGCTGAGGGCGTCGGCGGACGCGGGCGGGGCCCTCGCCGGTAATACTAACTTTTGATGTCCGGAGCCTTCTTTGACTTCCAGTAAAATTTGAAACTGTGTTTGTTTGAATGTTTTCTTTGAATAAATGTTTTAACACAGCAACTGTAAGTATATGTTATCAAAAATGTCCTGTCGCCACTTTTTGTATATATTTTTGAAGTTCGTATTAAGTCGACAATACAATGGCAAAATGACCCGCAGTCTTTGATTGGCTGTTTATAATTTTTATTTATTGTATAGTAAGCAACTGTAATGCATTTAGTTATATTAATTTTATTATAACTTACTTAGTTTATTGTAACATTCTGATACGGTGTCATGTTGTTTGTGCCCCGTCGTACCTTAAGACAGCCCTGTAATTTATTGTCCAATAATACCCAGGGATCAGTGTTTTAATTCTCAATGTGTGAGTATGGCGACATTGGTTTTCATAGTAACACTCTTCTAATGCGACTTCCAGTTACACTTGTCTATTTCGTGTGGCGGACCGAGGACACCGAGTGCGGAATCCTTTAACGGCGTATAATGAACGGGCGTCGAGATTGTATTCACGACGGACGACAGGACGCAAGGGATCGGTTCAAGTCAGATGTGATGCAATTAGCTCGTAGCTGCACCGGCCTCCTCCCCCCGAGCCTCGTCTGCCGAGAGAGACTGTGAGCCGGCTGGCGGCTATCATCTCTCGGTGATACTGCCCGGTTGATTCAATTACAGAGGTCTGGAGTCGAGATGCGGAGTCAGTCGGCCGCACGTGTTGGTGACGGGCCGCGCGCACTCCTGATCTAGTGCGGAGTGAGTCCCGCGCCGCGCGCCGCGTGCGGTTCATCCTACCATCCCTAAGATCGCTATTCGCCCACTCTCACTTCACTGATAGTCCCGCAGCGTTGTTGTTCCGCATTACAGTTATGTCTCATTTCGCGCCAAGTCATTATCCTAAATAGTCTAAAAGGTTGTAAAGCCGTCGCCCGAACAGAACGGCAAGTGACTACTAAAGAACGTTTAGTTTACATTCTTAAAGGAAATTCCGAAATGCGAGGTTTTTAAATTGGTCGGTGTAGTGCGGACAGATGGCAGCGCGCCAGCGGCCGCGGGGTGGGGCGGGGCGGGCGCGGGTTGGGGTGGGGCGGGCGCGGTGGGTTACACACTATTTTCACTACTATTTCGTTTATTTTTCAACGGCACCCCGGCTGTGTCGTCTGTGAATAAATAAAGTCAATCATTTCCTTTACTCCCGCTGTCACATTCAGCGCGACTGACACCATCGAGCCTACATTTGGATGGATGTGTACAGTTTAGTACCAAACTGTTAACCGCGCTCAGTTCTACTTGTAACGTTTTTTGTTAAATATTTAGCACCGCACTGTACTACTCGAAGTGTATCGTATTGAGGTTGATACTTTATCGAAGTTCGCGATAAGGTAATCAATCATGGTCGACCGCTAGCGTTACGCCACTTGAATTCACTCAAATGTACAATATTTTCCTCGAAAAAGTCAATGATTAATAGCTGGCGAACGCTACTCGATTTCATAAGTCTGTGGAATATAGCGCAATTTACTAGTTATGGTAATGGTGTCCAAGTGTGCGGAGAGTGCGGGCGTGGGTCGGACGCGGGCCGGGCCCGGGCCGGACGCAGGCAGACACGGGCCGGGCTCGGGCCGGCGGCACTCTCCACAGGAATCCATTCGGCTTTAAAATCTCTGTGTCGAAGGAATTCGGAATTGAGTGTTGCAAGCGAAGCAGTAACTCAGGTTTATGGCGGCGCGGAGCGACACGCGCCGGCCCGAGTGTTATAGTTTAATTCGCGTCGTAAACTCGAACGTTATGTCGGACATAAACAAGTGACGTCACAACGCGTGCGGCGCGGGCGGACCGACTGCGCGCCGCCTGTGGCGCCGCGGTCATGTGCTCGCGGTTGTTTCATTGTAATGTTAGAACAATGTTTATTCCCGCGGGACCCGGAGCGACGCTCGGCCGAATTGTTTTAACTTTATTACTATTGTTCTTTTATTCATCACCGTTACATGTCGTGTAATGAGACGGAAACGACTGCGAACAAGAGTTACATGGCCACCGCTCACATACACCTGACACGTAGTGCGGGCTCCGTGATGGCAACTTAATAATTTCATAACGTCAGACAGAGGTGAAGCTTCATCTTGTTATAATTAATGCAGGTAAATGTTAACCTCGATACCTCGACGCTTTCTCACTTTAGATCTTGTTGTCTTAAACATAGAGTTAAGATTATTACTAACTTTTACTTGTGTGTATATCATACATCAAGTACGTGAGGTATGCTAGGTTTGTTTGATGAGGTAAACACTATTAATTTTTTAGCATCAAAAGCCGTTTTAAAATTATAAAATATAAAATAAGGTTTACGATGTGTCTATTATAAATATGTAGCACCTATTTTGCTAACGACATCGAGCAGACGAGTGAACGAGTGACAAGTAAGTAGAGAAGAGGCGCAATTCCAAGGCGAGCCGTGCGCGCCAAGTGCGGCGGTGTGGAGATTAAATAGTCGTTCGTCAGAGATTGCAGAACAGTAGGGGGACAGCAATTGAAGACGATTATATTACGTGTGTAGATTGAAACTCCGCCGCGGAGCCGGCGCGACTCCCGCAGCACCGGTCGAGCTCTGTCCTCCACTCCAACACCCTCCAACACCACACAGTCTCATCGCCTACAACTTACAAGTGGTAACAATACCTCCCTAAACACTACTATTCGAATACTTAAAAGTTCTGTCACTTCATAACGTTTCCTTAAAAAAATTACAAAAATAAACTCTTCCCGTGGAGTTTTCTTTGAACTCGTTTGTGTAAAGTTCAATGGCGGAGAGTGGGCGATTGTATCATTCAACAAAAGCAGTCGCAGTGATTAGCGGCGGCGACGGTTAATTAAAAAGAAGCAATCCTAGCCTGAGGCGAGTGGGCGGGCGGGGCACACGCGCTCGCCCGGGGCGCGTCGCTTCTCTACCTTGTAGGTATCCGGGTACATATGTGAAATGGAACCCTGTCACATAATTTATTACACAAACACAAAGCTCCGGCGGCGGTCAAGACACGCGCGGCCGCGGGCACTTATTGCGCATTCTGCTCGAACAATATTTATACACTCCGAGGGTGACACAATGCCCTGGATGTGCCGGCCCGGCCGCGGCTCGACGCGCCGTTAACTAACAGGTGCGAGCTCAGCGCGCGCCAGGTTATCACTCGAATACATTAACGTTACAACTTCCATACTGATATTTGCAAAGTCCCCATTTCCGAAGCTCATTAAAATACAATTTGTTCCCCGCGGGGACCGACTCGACTGAAAACAAATTATTTAATGGAATGAATGGGGATAGTTTGCGGTTCAAATGGGGATTGGAATAACTTGCCTCATGATGAAATATATTTTCTCGGAAAGTCCTCCCTTCCCTCCACAAATTGTGCATTTACATTATTAGTAATATTATTTTTATCGCTTCTTCTTCAGGCACCATGTTGAATATATTCAGTATATTTTGCTATTCAATCATTGCATTTTCCAAAGTATCTGTTGGTTCAAAATTTTTACACTTTTGTGGTCTTTTTCCGAAATCTGTCGTTGTGTCGGCGGCCTGTCGCCGTCGCCGTCGCGGTCGCGGTCTCCCCCTATGGTTGTTGAGCTTGTCGTCATTTCGATCATATAACTCGCTGCGCTGTTCTCCGAGTAGTAGTCAGGAACATCTGAGCATTCATTAATAACAATAAGTTTCCTCCCCGTTGTGAACATTACATTACGAAACATAAACGTGCGAGTACATCACACGCCCCCGGCGGAGACAGCGCGACAACTATGTACAGTCTCGCTAGGAAACCGTCTCCGTTTTCAAATTCAGTTTTTTGTCGGATATATACTCGTAGCGCCTTCCGAAACTAAACCACTTAGCAACAATGATATCATTAAAACGAGAGTTGTAAAAGGACACCTTCTTGTTTCATAGTTACATCAACCCTTTATCACTTATGCTTAACACCAAACCACTTTCTGATATTTTAATTATTTTATTGTTTGACAAATTAAAACAAATTAGATAATCGTACAGGATGACAATCATGGAAATGCGACACAATATAGTAAACACAATCGGTACTGCAGGTTCCTGATACTCTCTCACATCCAGGTAGAGCCTCCTCTCGCCACGGCTGGTTGTAAATGGTCCGGGAGAGAACCGCTGTCTCTGATGCTCTCAAGTACTTTAAAATATTGATTACTTAATGCTTTCTAATTCTTCATTTCGCGCTTAATTCCCGAGTGCCGGATGAACGGCGGCGGTGAGTACTTGGGAGATGTCTGGAATGTAGTCGGACGAACCTTACGCGGCGGAGGGTCCTTAGGGGAATGTCACCGATTCCATTACAAGTTGTAATGAAAGCAAAGTAAATTAATTACACGTCAAATAAAAAGAAAACAGCAATATTTTGTTCATTTTCGTAGTATTTTTGTTACTTTGATGAGAAGACTGGTAATGATGGAAAACCCATATAATGAGTTATGTAACCAATACCCGAGTGATTACTGCCCCCCCCCCCGCGTCCCGCGCCCGCGCCGCCCCCTCCCCGCCCGCGTTTCATAAACATTCAAATATGTAATAATATACTCGTACGCGGAGTATTATCAGAGATCATTATGGCCGCTCGTGCGTTCTCCCTCTTTAAGTATCATATTTTCTGTATATTTCTCCGATCTTCCACCAAAAATAAAATTTTATTTTTGGCAAAGCCTTTACCGAACGTTTTTCTCTTAAAAACAATAATGATTTAAGGAGACAGACGTAACGAGGGCGCGGAGCGATCGCCGACTCGACGATAAACTTTACGATTTATTGTTCCAATAGGTTCCTTCCACAAATAAATCATACACGAAGACAACAGCGAAACTCAAATAGAGGTGAACTAGGACGCGAGGCCGCTCGCCGAGTTGCTCGCCGAACTCCTCGCCGAGCCGGCCGGCTCCCGCGCTGTCACCGCGTTGCGCAACCCGGCGCGGTGACGCAAACACATTACGTTTTACAACCTCTTAGCTAAATGGCATCTTATCAGGACCCTATTTGAATAAAATTCCAGATTAAAGTCTCGATAATATACTCCATGAAAAGAGTGAACAATGTCTGAAATATATTCAACACAAGGAGTCCCGGCGACCATGGACGCCGTCGGCGGCGCGCGGCCGTTTGATGCTTCATGTAATGTATTCGGTAAACACCTGGCACGTAATTGGATAAGGCGGGCGTCGGAGCTTGACCAAATTACAAAATTGCGAGTTCCAGTTCGCCACCCACAACATATTATCTACAGTGATAAAGTCCTTCATTAGGCGCAGAGTTTGTCGCAGATCCGAGCATCACGGCGCATCATGAATAACAAATGAACTTCGCATTTTTTATAGACAAACTGTAGGCGCAACCCTTGTACGGATGGAATACGACTGGAACAGGGCCGACGCGGGGCGGACGCAGGATCGGTGCGAGGCGGGGTTGGCGCGGCGCGTGTGCGTGTGCGGCTTCGTGTGAGGTGGTTGCCTGCAGGTGTGCGGCTCGACGATACTTCACATATCGTTCATAAGTCTGTACACGTTCTGTTATAAACAGAGACCGCAAAAATTTGCGACATTGTTCGCAATAGTGTGGACATGACTTCAAAATCAATCAAAATATTATTCATTAATTAATTTCTTACTTGACATATAATTTGATTCCTAGTCAATAAATACAAAAGTTTGTTACAGTATATTTATTAAGGCAAACGGTCAGTATTTTTTTCTACATTTTCGGCAGACAGTCGTTTTTTCTTTCTTTTACGTTCGTGTTTAAAATAAGTATCGTTTTCGTAAATATTTATATACAATAAATAAATAAATGACTGACAGCAGAAAATTTGGAAAAAATACTGACCATTTTTTTTAATAAACCTATACTTTAACAAACTTTTGTATTTATTGACTAGGAATCAAATTATATGTCAAGTAAGAAATTAATTAATGAATAATATTTTGATTAATTTTGAAGTCATGTCCACACTATTGCGAACAATGTCGCAAATTTTTGCGGTCTCTGGTTATAAAAAAATCGCTTCGAATTTAAAACCCACGTGCTTCCAGTCGACGTCACATGAATCCGTCCGACACCTCCGGCCGGAACTACTCACTTCACATTGAAATCACGAAGGATGCTAATGCTCGTTATGATGGATGATTGAAGAAAGACGCGACGATTCGATGAGATTTTATCATTTTCAAAACGTACAAATTACTTGGCACAGTATTCAATGATTTGATGTCGATGTAATTTGTGTAAATTAATGTCAAATTAATTTGCTGAAATATAAAATTTTCGAAATGATTTCCATAGATTAAATATGTTATTGTTTCTAATCAGAAGGTTGTAATAGTGACAAGGGGGGGTCCAGCAGGGCGGTCCGCGGCGTGACGCACCGTGACGAGGGTCGGTGACGCGCTGCAACTGTCACGTCGGGCCCCTCCCCGCGCCCCTCGCACCCGCCCGCGGTCAACACTCGGCCCTGTGATACGAAACTTTGTTTTACAAGAGTCATGTTAGCGCTTAACGTAAGTCTTTCTTAGCATAACGTTTCTCTGTGTATACTATCTACTGTGTATACCATACAAAAGTGATTCGGCCCGCAGCGCCCGGGACTCTCACTCACACCACCATATTATCCTGCTGACGCTACACGCTACAGTATTCAAGTCACACAACGTGTACATCGCACATCTTATCAATTACCGCTCGCATGAAACTTCGGCAGCCAATGTGAACTCGACGATGAATTGTAAAGCCATTACGATTCACAACACGCTGCACACATTGTGCCGCCACAGTTAGGTATACAATATGTTCGTAATCTGTTCGCGGCTTCACGCTCCAATAATTACATCTGAAGTTATACTACCTTCAACGGTACCACACAGTCAATATGTTATAACTTTTCAGTTTTAAGGCAGTGAGGACACGTGCGACGGTGCTAATATTATGTATCTCACAACTTAAACATATGGCTGTTCTTCCGACGTATAATAAACATTTAGTGCTATTAAGTCTCAAACAACGACGCGTGCCATTACCTTACGGGAATTTCAACACATTTGCTCGTTTAGATAAACTCGTAGTCTTACTACGGGAAAGCATTACTACGCTACGGCGTAGCAATACTCCGTAGTAATGCTACGCTGTTACGATGGCGTAGCGCTACACGGGGGAGCATGGTCTAGCGTAGTCTACTCCGATTTATACTCTTCAAAACGTGGTTACGTTGTAATCCGGATGAGCAGAGCGGAATTGGTTATATTCAATTCTCATTCAATTACCGCCGAAACAGTTTCCCCTCGAAACTTCCCTCAATGTGAATTAAATAACCGAGGATAGATAGCCGAGTTCCTTACAGGAAAATCCGATAGAAACCGCAGTAATGGATCTTGAGAAATAGTTCCCGATAAGAAAGAAGCTTTCTCCTTATAAAATACGTTACGTGCTCACGAAACTTCCAAATGTATGTTTTATAGATTGCGTGCTAGAGTTGAGATTCGGGTGAAGAGGTTTGGGACTGACAAGATTCGTAAATACAGTTGAAATTAATAATGCATTTAGCAAACGTAGTGACCGACGGAGTGAGATCGTTTATCTACATTCAGTACCGGTGTGGGGCGCGGGGGGCGGGGGCGGGGGCGGGCGCGGGGTGAGGCGGTAGTTAACAGTGGTTCCGTTTAGCTAGTATCAGTGTACGAGTGTCTACTGTGTACACTATGTACTGTATGTATGTGCGCTGCAGGCAGTGCGCGCTCTTCGGCCCCCGAAAACATTCGCATAAAGAATAACAACATTATCCCAGATTGTACCACTCGGCATGTTCAGCCGCAATATAATGCTGTCGGTATATTAACTTCCATGAAGTATTTATTTTATTACAATGTGGAAATGTTCGTTTATACATTTATTCATATGTAGAGGATATTCTGTGTAACTTATTATTATTTATTGCGTTTGTGAGTTCGCATGTCATACAAGTTTGTTGTAGTTGTGTTGTATTCAGGGTTAAATGTCGCTTCGGGTACAGGAATGTAATGTGAAAGGGTGTTCTTGACCCACATCGGAGGCGCAGGGGTACGCGGTGCGGGGTGCACGAGGGGGTGCACTAGTTGCTTAAAAAGTCAACTTTAAATTGCTCCTTTACCCTCTGAGGCCCCGCGTCAAGTATTAGAGTTCTCCTAGGCGCTACTTTGTGTCCCAAGATGATGTACACTTTTATGTTAGATAATATACTTACATATGTTAAATGGACAAGCATGTATGAACCACGAAGTACTTCCCCCCTCCCCCTCTTCCCCCGGACGGCTCGATGCGCGGCGCGACCAACTCGTCACGGTTTACTGAGCTTGCCTCTTTAATTAAACATATTCATTCTCCCTATCAACAACCCCGGTACCGAGTTCTCTTTGCCCCGTGGTACAGCTGTTGTGATCTGCTCCATATGCGCTGCTGTATGTTAGAGACCATTATTTCTAGTAAATGTATGTTATCTAATGCTCAATATGTATTAATGTGCCGCCGCGTATTGCGCACTCGTGTTATAAATAAATCAGAGCAAGTTGAGCACGATTCGCCGCGCACCGTTCGTTCGCGCCACATTTCAATATAATTTGATTTTGCAACCAACATTTTATTTTTCTCTCGAAACATGAAAATATAAAGCCCCTTTTAATGGCCTTTTTTTACTCGGCTCGGAGTCTAGTATGTTTTTAATTTAAAATGTTCCGATGAAAAATAGATAAAACGAAATGCGAGCCATGCAGTGCCGACTTGCGGAGCCGAGCGCGCGCGGGGAGCGTGAACCGCAGTGAACCCGCGCGGCCTCCCCGCGGCACCTGCGAAGAGACGTCGACCGGCACATTACCGTCGCCAAGGTTTAAATATACTTTCAATATTCGGAGTAGTATGCTTTGTGTCGGTTCTGCCTCATCGATTTCGGGGTCTAGACCATGTTGTTAGACAAGTAAAACCTAAAAAAAAAAAAAAAAAAAAAAAATTAGTGTCAAAATTAAGTATTTCGGTCACGTCCGATCGATCTAGCGCATTCCTGAAGCGATATCTCTAACGGTTCCGGAGATAGATTTCGCTTCCAGTACACTCAATTCAAACATCCGGTCCCTAATGATAACGCTGATAACGCTATCGATGCAATGGTGGTCGCTACCAACATTCTCGGGCGTGGTGTCGAACGCAAACAAGACTTCATTTTCTGTTTTAGTAATTGAGTTTCGTAATTAACTATGAAATAAGATTTTATTTACTGTTTTCGTACTGATATGCTAAGATACTATAAAAAAATATAAAAAAAAAATAACCCTAACCTACCGAATTGCATGTATTTACGAGTACTTTGAGTATTTTCTTTGAGATTTAGAAGGGAACGAGTTTTTGTAATTAACTACGTACGATGTAAAAAATATTAGATTACGATAACAGCAAATAAATTCTTGTTTGATAATTAACTACGAAACAGCGTAAAATAATTCTTCTTTAGTAGCTTATGAAGGCAGACTATAGCGAGGTATAATACTACAAAATAAAAACAAATGGTTTTGCATTTCAAAAACTCTTTATTTTATGGCTGCTTTGAACATATTATAAACCAATACATCATTGTACACTGTATCACAACTAAACAAGTCTACGTAATCTGTCATAGTTTTTCCATAGAATTTGTGATAAACATACATCACACAATATTGTCCACACACGTTAGTCCAATCATTCTGTATTCTTTTACTATTATAATGCCATTGTCTTGAATTCCTTTTTAAGAACATACGATGAAAACCATTTGGTGATCGACCATACGAATCAAAATATTCACCAATACCGTGTTCGTCTACGTGAATGGCTACCCAATGCGATCCTGGTTTTGTATCGGGGTCCAGATTGCTTATAAGGTACATTGGAGTTTCGATATGGAAAGGTAATTTATTAGCTGCATAAACGTGTGTTTTTAAACGTCCATGAATTTTGCCTAAATGTTGTTGTATTTCCAAAGTATTCATAATGCATACATACAGGGTTCTTAAACACTTGTCGTTTATTACACAACTTACATGGGAATGAACAATTCTAGGAATGCCTACCTAATAGCTATTTCAAGTTGGGCGGGGCGAGGTACATACATAAATAATACAAGGTAAGTATGAGTATGATAATTTTATTTTATTATATTATGACTTAAAACTAATACATTGAATTTCTTAGTTACTGTAATCTACGTTTACACTACGATTTCTGGTAATTTCTACACAACATTTATCAAACTACGATAAAACTTTGTTAAAAACTCAAAGGAATAATGCTGGGTGCGGAACAGAGCAAAGATTAAATTGTCATTTGACAACATCCTATTGAGATAACGAATTTGTGTTCACTTAACTGGAAGAGAGAAGAGATTACATTATCATTTGACAGCATCCTATTAAAATAACGTGTTGAACACATGTTCAACACGTTATCCTAACAGGACGTTGAAATGGGCGTCAAACTGCGATAACACTTTGTATAAAACCTAAAACTAATACAATGAATTTCTTAGCTACTGTAATCTACGTTTACATTACGATTTCTATCAATTTCTATGACATTATCAAACTCAGCATACACAATGCAATTTATTGTTTGTACAAGAGTAGTTTCAAACCGAACTTCGAGTCTCACACTACCATGTTTTATAAGATTCCAATGAGTAGAAGAATTAGCTGATAAGTCAGATGTAAGATCGAAAGCTAACAGACAAAAGCCGCCTGCATATTGTTCCCTAGATATCCCATTACCTTCGTTAAGAAAATGAATACCTGTTCCTGAGAATAACGTGTGATACATCAAAGTATAAATATTATTATCGAATGATGGCTGTAACGCTTTAGAAGGTATCTGTTGACCATCGATGTATAAACAAAATGAGTTCATATTATAGTTTTCAAAATTAAATGGATTCTTAGTAAGATTTCCATTGAATGCGGCGTTATTAACAAATCCGACTATACATCTTTTAGGTACTTGCCCCAAGAAAATGTTATCCAGTGTTTTACCCTGCACTCCTGACGGAATCGTTAAAACTTTAACTTCTGCTCGAGTTATAGGATATTTAGCTGTAGTAGAAGCTAAAACCTTCTGATGTGCAAGTAGAACTGATGGATTGATTCGCGCTTTGCGAATAATAAGTGTTGCGTCTGTTATGCATACTTTAAGCTTTAAGTCATTCGAGGAAGCCATTAGATTGAATGTTTCTCTGGAGCGAACTAACTTTATAGACATTTCAACACCATTGATCAAAAATTTTTCTTGGCTGAATATATCTCCATGTATATGTCCAATCATTTCTAATTCTTTACTTTCACCTGCTAGTTCTTGTCTTTTGGTGAAACCTTCATTTTTTTCATCAGTTGAGTCCATTTTTCCAGCTGTATCTTGGTACCACATACCACAAGTCAAATGAGATTTCTTAGCTACCGGAGCATAATTTAATAAAGTTTCCATGTAGGCACGATATGGGTATGTGTTATTAGGTGGTGATATAAGTTTTTGGTTTAAATACACATCAAGCTGACTAAACAGTGAATGTAACCAGTTGTTTACTGGTGCTACTACTGTTGCTGAAGTAAGTTTTGTTGAGTCCTGATTCAGTATTTTAGCTTTAATATGAAGTAAAGTATGTGACAAATCGATGTAGTCATCACCAGTTCCGGGTACCAGAAATTCAATGGGTCCATCGTCAGCAAGTGATGAAATTGGTTTGTAATGTATCCATATTCCATTTTCTATACTAGTTTGAGTTGAGGGTAAAGCAAATAAATCCAACTCTGACTTAATGCACTCACAAGATTGATTATGTAGAAAAGACATTATAATATTACAGTATTTTAGTTAAATATATCCTCGATATTATTATATTTTATCTTTGTTTTTCTATTTGTAGCTTTCACTTTCGTGGTTAACGGCGGAATGAATGCTGATAAGCGTTTCCTCTTAGTTATATAACCTGATCCAGACATATTAATCCGATCAATCCTATCATCAGCTTTTCTTTTTAAGTTTGAACTGGCCTCTTTAAGTCGAGATTTGATTGACTCTTGCATTGGGCGCGCTTGCGCCATGTCAGATAACAACCCCATACCAGCATTAAGGGCTTCTTTACCTATCACCCGAGCACCACTAGACAGCAATGGTAAAACTGATCGAAATAGGCCTCCTAGAAAGCTACCAATTCCATGTCCACGTTGATATGGTGCTCCTCTATAAACTACTCCTATACCTGAACCAGCCTGGTGCGAGTAATAATGTTCATATGGACAGGTTATATTACTTTGAGAATGCATTATGACAGCTTTTGAAAATGTAGTTTAACGCACACTGTTCCAAACTGGAATGGTATTTTTTGTCCTGTGCTTGTTCTTATATCTATTTCAATAGTATCAAACTCTCGTCGCATGACATGCAGGTAGTGCGGTGGTGAAAATACATGCATTTTATTAGCACCATAAATATATTTTGAAGGGTCTAATGGTATTATTCTTAGTAGAGAAGTCATGACATCACCAACAATTTGTGGCTCAATTACATCACAATACACAAATAATTGAGAAGGTAACCCTAAATGTAAATTTGCCGGACACTTCCCAGTACCCTTAGTGACTAAGTTTCTATCAGGTTCAAATCCAAGTTGAAGACACAACTTAGGTGATAACGTTATCGATGTTATTGATTCATCCATTACAGAAACGGAAACAAACTTTGATAACTCATCGTACCGGAATTTCACTTTCTCTCTAATGTTATTCAGTGCTGCTAAAATATGATTTATATCATCATAGTTTGTAGCCGGTATGTGGGTTTTATAGTATACTAGTGATGGTTCCCTTTCGTTAGGCATTAACATCCATTTAGTGATGTATACGATATTTTCATGTTCTTGAACTGTAAACATTGTACATGGGTATTGGAATTCCACAACACCAACAGACCATGTTCCTTCTAATATAATGGGTTTTGGTAATTTAGTAGAAAAACGAGTCGTTGTGTTATCTGGAAAGTAATCCATAGAACTATTGCTTAATAATGTTAAATAAAAACTTTGTTTCATGATAGCTGTTTCAAATTTGAAGCCGGAATCCAACTGTTAAATTTATCGGGATATCCTTTCCACTTCACTAACACTTGCTTTCTGTTCCCTGAGTAGCGTGTGCGTATTATTTTATCTACTTTATAACTAGAAGTGGGGTTATAATCAATTTTTTGTAATTCTTTTTCATAAAAAGTACCCACTATCGGTTCATTTTGTAAATCTTTCAATGTGTATACTACACATGGTGACCTTTCAATTATTGAAGTTATAATAAAAGCTTCATCACTCCAGTTTGATTCATATCCTTTTTGAAAGACATGTTTAAATTTGGTTATTCTAACATGGTCACCAACATGAAACTTCGGTAGTGGGATGTCTGAATTTTGTTTTTCATTTTTTCTATCGTAAAGATTATTCCATACAGTCATTATATTATTAAAATTTACATCGACAGGGCACATTTTGATACTAGAATGGCGACTATGATTGTACGCGTATGCCAAATCTTGTAAAATATCTATGTATTTATAGGTATTCTTATGGGTAAAATATCGCCACATTTTCATCTTCAGTGTCCTTTGAAACCTTTCTACAATGCTGGCTTTAATATCGGGATTATTCGTAGTGTAATAGTTAATGTTCTTAGTCTTAAAGTAGTTTTGAACATACTTAGAAACAAACTCTGTACCCTTGTCAGATTGTAAATGTGTCGGAACAGTATTAGCTTCATTAAATATACTTTCAAAACATGTTTTTATTGTTTCAGAATTTTTATTTTTCATAGGTCTAACAAATACAATATTTACTAAATACATCGATCACACACAGAATATAGTTAAATCCATCATTATACTTGGAATAAGTTCTCATATCACTTAAGTCAGCCTGCCAAAGTTCATTCAGATTAGACAAAATATATTTATTTCGAGGAAATCTTCTATGGACTGGTCTATGAAGTGTGTATGTTTCTTGGGCTTGTAACCATTTTTTAACATCCTCTTTTGACATTTTACCACGCATAGCTTTCCATAACTTGTCTATGCTGCTATAACCAGCAGGGTGTGATGCATCATAATAAATTTTATTAATTTCTAATAGGGAGTCCATTTTTCCCATTCAATTTTTTTCTTCAGTTTCTTTTGATATTTATCTGTGTTAGTTGGTGTAGAGTAGATTTCCTCATCAGCAGAGTGCTCCCCGTGATCTTTCATGTACAGTTTACTTATATAATCACTTCTACTTGGATTCCCAATGTAAGTTAATGGTATTTTAATATCCTTCAATGCTTTAGCAAAGCTTACCCAACCTATTGGATCACTTTTTTTCAATGGTCTAAGTGAGTCGTTTACCAAATCTATAATATTACTTCCAGGAATTTTTGTGTTATCTATAATAACTGTACCGTTGTTATCCCAATGTATTTTATTTTTACTCAATGACATCAAATTTAGTAATAACTCACCTTTTTTTGCATATGTTTTAGGAATCAAACTTAGAATTTGTTTACTTGAGTATAGAGGACTATTTTTAGTTTCAATACTTTGTTGGACTTTATCTTCATTCGATGTCTGAGTTACAACTAAATCTTTATTATTCATGTCTTTAATTATATCAGAAACTTTACTTATTTCAGTGCCTCCTGCAGTATCAATGTTGGAAGTAATTATTGGTAACTTCAAAGGTTGTCGATCTTCTTCAGTAAAATGAAGATATCTTTGTAGAATTTGCAAATATAATATACATTTCTTCCTATCGTCATCTATATTACTATTTAAAATATTCTTCATCTCGGTATCCAACCGCGAGGTAGGACTTTCAACTTTATGAGTGTTTGTTTGATTTAACTTTTCAATCAAAGCTGGTTCAACAAGTAGCATTTTTTTGGCATGTTCCATTTTAAAGGATAGTACTAATCAGTCCACTTAGAATAGAACTTAATATAATTGGTAGGAAAGCTCCACCTTTTTGTACTAATATTGTCTTTCTTATTTTATTAGTACCTTTACGAACCAACTTTCGAAGTAATGTTTTATATTTTTTTAGTTTCTTTTTTTCTGTTTCTTTAAGGATGACTTTACCTTGAAGAACGTTGTGAACACACTCACAAATGCAATTTATTTCTTCTTCATCACACGCTTTCAAAATAGCTTGTTGATACTTTGGTTTAAGGGTTTGAAGTGCGTTTAGTAGATCTTTATGGGTCTTAACACTACGAGGCATTATTTGTAAATGATTGGGATTTGTTGATTCTTGTTGTATTTAAAGCTTTTTGCAGGTACGTACACTGAACAATGTCCATCTAGAGGAAATATATTTGTTTTAATACGACACAAATCGTTAGTATCTTGTTTAAGATCTATCATTAAATATCCATGTGCGTCTTTGGTTGAATCTCGATAAGCATCTTCAATAAATTTTGAGTTTTCTGGTGATACTTGTCGAGCTAAATATCGAATTTGTGTTTTGTCACGTGGATTTTTGAAATAAATAATATAACTTGAATTTAATGACATGTCTCTTTGCCCCCTACCTTGATGGAACAAATTTTGTGTAATGTAGAATACACTTAAGTTCCTATGATGGCTACCTTTAGTAAAAATATCAACAATTCGACCATCAGATTCTCTCATAAGGTCATCAATTATAACAAGGTTGGCGTTCTTCCCATCAAACATGTTCAAGTCCGGTAAACCCTGAAGATAATTAACATTTGGTAAATTGTACAATGGTTGCATTTCATCAAAGCACCAAGTAATCTGACTAAAGCTCTGATTACATATCTCTTCTGAATACTTTATAAAATTTGTAACAAAATTCGATTTCCCACAACCACTTGGCCCTGCAACTATGGCGGTAAAAGGATGAATAAACTGATGCATTTTATTATACGTGTAGGTTCAACGGGGGTATTGGAATGAATAAGGTAATAATTATTACAGACACAACTTTTCTATTATTCCACAACTTACATGTGACTGAACAATTCTATGAATCTAGATACCTACCTATTTTAAGTTGAGCGGTGTGGGTGGTACATAAATAATACAAGGTAGGTTATGAGTAAATATTTTAATAAATTTATTTTATTGTATTACCCTAACTTATAACTAATACAATTACTTACAATAACTTTCTTTTGTTACAGAACTCTTATAAAACCCTATAACTAATACAATTATTTACAATAACTTTCTGTTGTTACAGAACTCTTACGAAACCCCTAATGAAAACACTTTTTTTAAACAATATTATTTCAACACCATTTCAGAGGATGAAACCAATGACTTAAAACTAATACAATTAATTTCTTAGTTACTACAATTCTAAAACTAATACAATTAATTTTTTAGTTACTACAATTTATTGATTACACAAGAGTACTTTCTAACTGAACTTCGAAAGTATAATTACATACAACTTAACTTATAATGACCCCACGCTAACGTATTTACATCGTCGGGTAAAATATGCCGTTTTGTATCATTGTATGACAAACAGATTTTGTTAATTTTCTGAGTATACAATATGTGTTTTATTGATTTAAATCTATACATGTTACACATTTGAATTTTTTTATCGAATAGACATGACTTGTAATTATCCATACTCATACTTTTTGTGACACATTTGTTGACACCCTTTGCTTTAGATATAAATTTATTTTCTACTAGTAAAGCATACATTTTTGACCTAAGACCAACAAATTCTTTCATAACTTTACCATTATTTTCATCTTTGAAAAACCCAATTTTCTTTTTATTGATACGTGGGTATTCAAATATATTATCAGATGGGTAATCAGATGTATCAAATCGTGCCTCCAGATCGGGTTTTATATCATCATAAAAATTTTCTGTAAAAGTTTGATAAATTAAGCTGTCAGTATCTGTGTATAACAGTTTTGTTTTACTGGGGAACTTGTTTAACATATAATTATAATGAAATTCATACATTAAAGTTTTCGAGATGTCTAATATACTAAACCCTAAATAAATTGGTTTGTTATAAAGGAGTTTTATTTTTCGTAACTGCACTGCTACTAAATTTTCACTAAAAATTGATAAACTATGAAATTCGGGTTTAGCGATTAAATCTTGTGCTCCTAAACGTTTACCACGATTTTCCCAATGTGTTAACAACTTTACATTAACACGTTTTTCAATGTTTTCCATAGTTTTACCGAACACAGAGTTGTTCATTAATTTATAAAAATCTTTTTCAAAATCTGAAGTGGCCCTAGTTCTCAATTGTGTGTTTAAATCTATGTACCTTTCTAACCAAGGACTTTGCCGAAACTTTAAAACTCTATGAATTTTCATTAGTTTGAGCCCCATTTCGAGACATTGTTTTAGATTTCTGTAATGAATTTTATATTTCGTTTTATTATGAAGATTTGGGATGAGTTTGGCCTCATTTGAGTTTTCAGTACATATGCTCTCTGGACAAAGAGGTAAGTCTGAATGTAAGTCATGAATGTTTTTGGGGTATTCTAAATCAACTTCTAATATAAAACCGTATTCATGTGTATTAGACACGTTAAAGTTGGTATCCGGACTTACCCATTCAAATCCACCTACAGGAAGATACTGAGACATTGCCCAACCGTAAAGGTTGTTGGCGTCAAAATATGTGAGAAATGAGGTTGGTTTATTCTCGTCATAATCTTCTAAGAATTTATTGTTTGCTTTAGCATAGCGAGTACTACATTGAGATACACCACCTCTTACCCCCTCCTTGATGAAAGCTACTTTATCGAAATCTGTTAATAATTCTAATTCGATCTTTGTGTATTTTAACATTGCATCCCAACTCAATCCTGGAGCTGTATAATAATGAGCCGGATCTAAATCGTACGTTGAAATACATATATCTCTGAAGTTTTCAAATATATCAGTTAATAGTAAAACATCAGTTTTCAGATATAAGTTAGAATAGTCCAACATATTTCTGCAATTAAAATGTTTCCAAACATCTTGAGCCCGATTATAATCATCATCACTTACATTAGCATCAGAAAGAGTATTGTAAAACTGTTCTTGTGTGGGGAGTGATGTTAGTTTTAAGCATTCGGACGATGACATAAATTCATAGGGATATATTCCTTTTCTCCTGAGGCGAATAAAATCTTCATCTTTAGAGAAGTTTCGTTTTAAAGTTTGGAAATGTTCATCTTTAAGGTTTTTAGCTAGTTGATCAAGACTACATGGTAAAAATTTAAGTGAATCTACAAACCGTAACTTAACTATTTGATCATTTATTTTTAAGACTTTTGAAAAAGAAATGTATCTCTCTTTGTTTTGAGGTATCACTTCTACATCACCTTCAATATAATGCAATGCATGAACAATGAAATGTGCATCGTAGTGACTGAGATTATGGAGGAATATAGGAACGTAATTTGGAGATCGAAATTTTTGTATACATACATCATGCGCTACACCTCTAAAACCACCGGTATACCAATCGAAATCATTTTTTTTTTCACCGTTTAAATCAGTTTCACAAATGTAACAACTTATAGAGTTTGCAATTTTATTTTCATCCTCCGTTGAAAGTGGTTTAGGACACTTTTGAAAATTATTTAATCTAATAATACGCCGCAAATCATCATACAATCGGCCTATAAATGTTTGTGCACAGTCAAAGCCACTATAGGTTTCGTATTTTGATAAACTATCATCATATGAACATTTTAAATAATACCCGAAACTGAAAACTTCATGTTTTTGAACATTGTTAGTGTATGGTTGTAAAGGGTCATTGGAACAGGAATTTATCGGGTTTAATAATGCCTCAAAATCGGCATATACAACAAAGGGTATTTTCATCTTTCTTTGAAATTTATCAAATTTCAGTTTGTCATTGGAAACGAGTTCCCCAAACCAATTTTTAGATGTTTTTTCATTGTTAGGGAGTGCTGTTACAATGTGAGCGCAATCGTGTAGCTGATGGTTATTCATCCTCTCTGCAGAAGGAAAGTGAAGTAAACATTCATCGCATATGTAAATTTCATGTTCATTACTTGTAATCTGTTTGCGGACTAAACGTGATAAGTTTTTTATATAGCAATAATGACTATTCGTACCGTTTTGTATATATAACAGATTGATATGACTAGTCTTGCGAGATTTTGTTAAATACAATGGTCCAACTACACTATGTTTTTTAGTTTCTTTATTTAACTCTAAACCGAAAACATTTATACTGATATCATTTAACTTTTCAACTTTAGAAATATCTGTTAACTTTACTGGGAAAGATACGCCATTGAATTTTAGTTTATTAGAATGCATACTGTATGTGCTAACACGATCAGAGTTTTTATTAACAGGGTAAAGGGCTGAAAGTAAGGCCCATTTAAAACACAAATTATCTACATTTTTTACGTTTATAACCGCTTTTTTTGTTTTTATATCGGAGGGTAAATCAATATACGAAGTTCCTCGCAATGGGTTAAATTTGTTAACACACATATCCAAAGAAATTATTTTTTTAAGACTCCACCCACTATCTTTTCTCTCAAAAGCACTTACTTTATTAACAATTGTGTCACACAAAGTTGAAAAGAAAGTTTTTAAGTCATCCCCACGAAACATTACATAATTATAAGTCTGAAAATCAAATTCATTGAAAATATTTTTTGTTTGCTGTACAAACTCAGCATGTAAAACGAAATTAACTTTAAATACTGTATGCTGTTCGATACATTCTGTGATCAAACACATTAAGTCATCTTCAATTGATTTCAAAAATAATTCAGGTGTTTCAAATATGTTAGTTGAAGGTAGTGCTTTACTTTTAATTTTAAAAGTTATAATTCGTTGACCAAAGGCAGATTCAGTTAAAGAAACATTTGGCAAAGAATCATGTAACCTTAAAACATTATTTTTATGTATATTACTCCTCAAATGACTAGCAAAATAACGCTTACTGATTGAAACCTGACATGTGCTACAAATTACCTTATCATTATTAGTGTGTGGCGAGGATGAAGACCCGGAAGATGCTGCTTCATATCTTGGTCTTTTTGATAGTACTTCTTCGATGGAGTCATTGATTTGTGAAGACCTCTTAAGAACTCCTCCAACTTGAGATGGTTTACTGAAATTAAAAAGTCACATTGAAACATATGTCATTTATCGAATATAAAACAAGGTACATTCACTTTGTAAGAAACTTACTTGTATTGTCCTTCGAAAACATCATGTAATTTGCAGAGCTCCTCATTTAATCTGCATTTTTCATATTCTTCGCAGACCTCGTACAGAAGAGCATCTTCAAAAACTTCATCAATTGCCGATTCAGATATGTTACAGCTAGCACTAACTTCACAATTCTGATCCATTTTTTATTTGGTTCTGGATAGTGTTAAGTAATAGCAAAGACTTGGCTGCGAATGATATTATGACAGTTCATATAATCACCTTTTATGCTTTAGCATAAAAGGTGATTATTATTTGCAGTTTTAACCCTCCAGACCTTTAGGTCTGGAGGGTTAAAACTGCATACAAAACCAGGATCGCACCACAAAATATTTTACTTTTTATTATTAAAATAATACGATTTTGCGGTTTTTTGTGAAGAAATCTCCTTTGTAATGTTATAAATAAGTTTTTGGGTTTTCATAAAATTTTCAGCGTTATTTTTTGTATAATATTTGACTCTGACTTCAGCGTGTTTCCAATGCTGGTCTTGCGGTATTTTTTCAATTTTAGTAGATTATGCATCTCGATTTTTATTAAATGGGTACCATTGCTTTCATCGCAATTCATTGTACTTATGAATGCTATCCCTTCATCTTGTGCACGAGACACTGTTGACGATGCCAATTTAATTTTCTTTTGTTTTGGGGTTTCAAAAAACTCATCCAAACTTTATTTTTACTTACGTTTTAGATCTTTATTATTTATTAAATTATCAAGTATATAGATGAAATAATCACAAAATATTCTACTTTTTATTATTAAAATAATACGATTTTGCGGTTTTTTGTGAAGAAATCTCCTTTGTAATGTTATAAATAAGTTTTTGGGTTTTCATAAAATTTTCAGCGTTATTTTTTGTATAATATTTGACTCTGACTTCAGCGTGTTTCCAATGCTGGTCTTGCGGTATTTTTTCAATTTTAGTAGATTATGCATCTCGATTTTTATTAAATGGGTACCATTGCTTTCATCGCAATTCATTGTACTTATGAATGCTATCCCTTCATCTTGTGCACGAGACACTGTTGACGATGCCAATTTAATTTTCTTTTGTTTTGGGGTTTCAAAAAACTCATCCAAACTTTCTTTTTCTTTACGTTTTAGATCATTATTAATTATTAAATTATCATTGGTTTCATCGTCTGAAATGGTGTTGAAATAATAATGTTTAAAAGTGTTTTCTTCGGGGGTTTCGTAAGAGTTCTGTAACAACAGAAAGTTACTGTAAGTAATTGTAAGAATTCAGTTACTTTAAATTGAAAGTACAACAATTATAACTTTTAAAAAACTTACCTCCATTGTAATGTTGATGAGTATTAACACAAAACCACTTCACTTCAACGTTCTCAGTAAAACTGTACAGATACAAACACTCTTAGAGGTTTTATACAAAGTGTTATCGCAGAATTGTAATGTTGATGAGTATTACCACAAACCACTTCTCTTCAACGCTCTAAGTAAAACTGTACGGATACAAACACTCTTCGAGGTTTTATACAAAGTGTTATCGCAGTTTGACGCCCATTTCAACGTCCTGTTAGGATAACGTGTTGAACATGTGTTCAACACGTTATTTTAATAGGATGCTGTCAAATGATAATGTAATCTCTACTCTCTTCCAGTTAAGTGAACACAAATTCGTTATCTCAATAGGATGTTGTCAAATGACAATTTAATCTTTGCTCTGTTCCGCACCCAGCATTATTCCTTTGAGTTTTTAACAAAGTTTTATCGTAGTTTGATAAATGTTGTGTAGAAATTACCAGAAATCGTAGTGTAAACGTAGATTACAGTAACTAAGAAATTCAATGTATTAGTTTTAAGTCATAATATAATAAAATAAAATTATCATACTCATACTTACCTTGTATTATTTATGTATGTACCTCGCCCCGCCCAACTTGAAATAGCTATTAGGTAGGCATTCCTAGAATTGTTCATTCCCATGTAAGTTGTGTAATAAACGACAAGTGTTTAAGAACCCTGTATGTATGCATTATGAATACTTTGGAAATACAACAACATTTAGGCAAAATTCATGGACGTTTAAAAACACACGTTTATGCAGCTAATAAATTACCTTTCCATATCGAAACTCCAATGTACCTTATAAGCAATCTGGACCCCGATACAAAACCAGGATCGCATTGGGTAGCCATTCACGTAGACGAACACGGTATTGGTGAATATTTTGATTCGTATGGTCGATCACCAAATGGTTTTCATCGTATGTTCTTAAAAAGGAATTCAAGACAATGGCATTATAATAGTAAAAGAATACAGAATGATTGGACTAACGTGTGTGGACAATATTGTGTGATGTATGTTTATCACAAATTCTATGGAAAAACTATGACAGATTACGTAGACTTGTTTAGTTGTGATACAGTGTACAATGATGTATTGGTTTATAATATGTTCAAAGCAGCCATAAAATAAAGAGTTTTTGAAATGCAAAACCATTTGTTTTTATTTTGTAGTATTATACCTCGCTATAGTCTGCCTTCATAAGCTACTAAAGAAGAATTATTTTACGCTGTTTCGTAGTTAATTATCAAACAAGAATTTATTTGCTGTTATCGTAATCTAATATTTTTTACATCGTACGTAGTTAATTACAAAAACTCGTTCCCTTCTAAATCTCAAAGAAAATACTCAAAGTACTCGTAAATACATGCAATTCGGTAGGTTAGGGTTATTTTTTTTTTATATTTTTTTATAGTATCTTAGCATATCAGTACGAAAACAGTAAATAAAATCTTATTTCATAGTTAATTACGAAACTCAATTACTAAAACAGAAAATGAAGTCTTGTTTGCGTTCGACACCACGCCCGAGAATGTTGGTAGCGACCACCATTGCATCGATAGCGTTATCAGCGTTATCATTAGGGACCGGATGTTTGAATTGAGTGTACTGGAAGCGAAATCTATCTCCGGAACCGTTAGAGATATCGCTTCAGGAATGCGCTAGATCGATCGGACGTGACCGAAATACTTAATTTTGACACTAATTTTTTTTTTTTTTTTTTTTTTAGGTTTTACTTGTCTAACAACATGGTCTAGACCCCGAAATCGATGAGGCAGAACCGACACAAAGCATACTACTATTCGGCGTTGCGATACCCATCACATACATAAAGATGAGTACAAAGCGCCCACTCGACCGCGCCGGTGTTTTGGTTCTATCGTTTCAACTAATATTTTTTAACTGGAATATGCTCGGTATATACTCGTACGAGTATTATCGCGCACTATTCATGAACAATGAACACGGTCTCGACGTTTCACCCTGGGATTCATTCCGGGCGATCGAAATTCAATTTGTATTTGAGAGCGGCCATTGTTTATGTATCAGTTAGATTGACTTTTATATTGTTTGTGAAGTTCAGTGTGAGAGGCGGCGCCCCTTTTCACCGTGTTATTTTTTGAGTATCTCATATTGTTATGCGAGATTGATTTTATTTATAATAACAACATGAGAATAATTCGGTGAAGCAGGTCCAAATAAATTGTCTACAGGTAGCCAGCTACCGGCGTCCTTCGTACAAACTATTTTCATTGTTGTGTGCCGCTCTCTAGGAGATGAGCAAACCAGCACATGTTGACAGTAAGTAGATATACTTGTATTTCGCGATAAAGGATCTTAAGTGCACTGCACCTGCCGCGACGGGGGCGCCCCACGCGGGGGCTGGCGCGCCGCCAGCGCCCCGACGGCTTCATTCACTCATACCCGGCTCGGAACTAATACGGCACTAGACGTATCCTATTCACAGAGTAGCAAACATAGTAATCTTAGTTGAAAGGACACTTCTAAATGACAATATACTTTGATGCAATAACGTAGGTCCATAAACATAAACAATATTTAGGGCAGAGAAGTGGCGCAACCCGGCCGCGGCAAGAAGTGACGTAAAGGTAACGTGTTGCTGAATGTAATGTATTCCGTTTCCATTGAATATATTCCACATAATGGTCCATAAGTTACAATGGCGCGGTAACTTTACATAATGGGAGCGACACAAAGGTGGAGGCGGAGGCGGCGGCTGTTATCAACTATCAGGTCCAGGAGCGCCGTGACGACGGTCCTGACGCCCAGGGCCCGCGGCACCCGGCGTCCGCGGGCCGGGCCGGGCGAGGGCGAGGGCCCGGGGCCTAGCGGACCAGTCGGCATCTGCTCCTTCATACTACACAACATTAAACAATATATATATATATATATTTATTAATAGATCATAACTATATTTATATTCTTCTTATCGACACTCGATCTTTATACCATCACACCTTCACTTAATACTTACTGCCAACTTATTATCCTATCGAATGTGATGACGTTTCGAGTTTTCCCACTTTTTGATGAAATATAAACAACTTAGTGCCCAGGTACAAGGACTGTACTGCGTCGCCTCAAATGAAAGGTATTTTTATATAAAGTTATTAAATCGCGGCACCAACAATTGCAATAATAACCCGCAGCAGCTGTTATATACCATACATATTTTATTATTGTTTATACGAGTATGTGCATAAAACCTGAAGCAGAATGTGAGTAAACAAATACATTAGCAGCACATTGGAAGTCATATTAGGATCACCTGCTCATTATGATTTACAGTCATGGGGTTTGTTCGTCGAAGTGCAGCTAAGGCGCCTGTCAGTTGGTTACCGTTCACTTCGGAATAATAAATTTACGAGGTGCGAGAGGGCGCGAGCGGGCGCGAGGGCCACTGGCGGGTGCCAGAGATAATACATGAGGGGCGTGGCGGGGGCGGGGAGGCTGATAACGCGACAACCTGTTTAATTTAATTCAGGTAACAATTAAAACTTTAAGCAATCACCCCCTCTGCTCGAGACCGCTAGAGGGCGCTAGTGGGAGCGCGCCCTTGTTTGACATCAACTTGTTTTAATTAATATTAATGCCAACTACGCGTGACGGAGTGCGCGAATTTAATACGATCATGCAAATATTGTGTCATAAGATAATGTACGGCGTCTAATGGCGCCGCATCCACCTCACGAACACACTCACTGCGTGCGTATACACTTTACACATACTTATAGGAGACCGTCTCGCGGTGCGTCAGTTTCACATAATTATATTTGTGAAGGACGACCTAGGAAGCTATTTAACTAACCATAATACAAACAATATTAGTCGTGTAATTAGTCATTTGTTGTTAGTTTTTTGGTTGGTGGCGCCACTGTGCTACTGTTTACATCGTCTCCGCTATATTTTTGGAATTAAAAATAGGAAAAATCTACTAAAGGACAAATAAACCATTGGAAACCCTGGATATAGTGATGATTCAAATGCTGAAGCGTTATCAAAGCAGAAAGTAACTGGATTGTGGAGAAATATTGAATAATATTTTCAAAAAACTAACATCTATAGAAGACCAAATCACCAATAATTCTGCACAAAACCACATAGATCGAAGGGAAATAAGGTTAGTGAACAGTGCAAAGTAGAAATCTAAAGGTTATAATACCTAAAGAAAGATATTTTAAAACTATAATAGTAAAAATCACTAACGGACAAAATTGACAGATTGATATTCAAATAATCGTTTTCAACGCCATCTAGCGACGGTTCCAAGAAACATCAATATCAAGGTCAATACTACAAGCAGTTCATAAAACCTACACCCGGTGGCAGCACTAGTAGGTAAACAATGGAAGAAATAATGAAAGCTTTGATGAGTTTACAAACTGATATAAAGGAACAAAAACAGGAACTAAAAAGTATGGAAGAAAATATAACAAAGTCTATTAACAAAAATATTAACGAAAAATTCATTCAGCTGGGAAATAGAACAGATCTGTTGGAATCGAAGATTGAGCAACAGCAAAAATCAATAAACTATTTTGATAGACAATTGCGGAAAAAAAAACCTGGTGTTCTTCGGGATTCAAGAAGTAGAAAGAAACTACGATCATTTAACAACACTAGTCTTGGATATAATACACAACAAAATGAAGATAACCTGTCATAAATGGGAGATAGAGTCAGTGATCAGGAAAGGCAGAAAATCAGATAAAACCAGACCTGTCATAGTTACTTTCACAACACTAGGGAAGAAAATCGAATTACTGAAAGCCAAGAAAACTCTCAATAATACAGGCATACACATAATGGAAGACTTTCCTCCTCATGTATTGCAAAAAAGGAAAGAACTACAAGAACAGCTCAAAAAGGAAAAAGAAGCAGGTCATAACGTAATATTACGCTACGATAAAATAGTAACTATCGGAACACAAGACACAAGGAAATATAATCATAGCACAAATACAAACAAGAGATTTTTGTCTGCTTCACCAGAACAAGGCGAAACTTCAGTAAAGAATGTCGATAGTCGCGAAAAACAACCTACAAAGAAAAATAAACCTCAGAGTAATAATATAACAACTTTTCTGCGATCGTACACGTCGGGAAACCCTTCACCACGGCCTTCAACTGTGCAAAGCAGCGACGAGTATAATAAAAAAAACTAGTAAGCGCCTCCCAACCACCACCTTCTCCAAGCCGGCTGGTCACCGTGGAGAAGTTAGACCGCAACCTCTTAATCCATAATCAGGAAAATAATTACTATTTAGAAAGCAAAAGAAGAAAACCACAGAATCTCTACATAGCAAGTATTAACGTCAGAACCTTAATGTCAGACAGCAGGATCGAAGAATTGAAATACGCACTTAAGAAAATAAAATGGGACATAATTGGCTTATGTGAAACAAGAAGAGAAAATGAGACAATAGAAGAATATGAAGAATTTATCCTATATCATTCACCTGGAACTAGCGGAAAGAATGGAGTTGGATTCTTAATTAAAAAGCAATTAAAACCCAATATAATTAGTATAAGAAGCATCTCGGATCGTATTGCAATACTAGAACTTATAACACCTTACAACTCGACATGGTCCTTTATCCAAGTCTATGCTCCAACAGAAGCGTACACAGAAGAAGAGATGGGTGTTTTCTACGAGTCAATTCAATCGGCCTTGGACTCCACCCCCACTAAAAACAGAGTTTTACTAGGAGATTTTAACGCACGTATTGGAAAACCTCAAAAACACGAAGAAAAGTGCATAGGAAAACACGCATACGGTACAAGAAGCCCTCATGGCCAGAAACTGGTTGAATTGGCTTTGGAAAATAACCTATGTTTTATAAATAGCATGTTTCCGTGCAAACCAAGGAAAAGATGGACATGGAGATCCCCAAATGGTCAGTATTTTAATGAAATTGATTACATACTAACCAACCAACCAAAGTACATAAACAAATTTGATATTATTAAAAACCTCAATTTCAATACAGACCATAGGATGATAAGATGCCAGCTCACTATAGACTTAAAACCGAAGAGAAGGAAAATTCTAACATCTTTCGAATACTCCAGAGATCTTCCTGTAATACCAGAAGATGACGCCAAATATTGGCAAAATAAATTTACGCAAGCTGTCAATGAATCTACTGAAGTACAATACCAATATAATAATTTAGAAAATGCATTACAACTGTTTTTGAAGAAGTTACCAAGAAAAAAGAAACAAAGACACAACTATATAAACGAGGAAACAAAAAGCCTCCTAGAACGTAGGGAAACTTTATATAAAATGAAAAGAACTAGACAAATAAAAAACGAAATAACAACAATTAGCAAAACTATTAACAGAAATATAACACAACAAAGAAAAATAAAACGTCAACGCACTATAGAAAAATTCATTGGGAAATCGGGAGCTATACGTAAAGCATATAGAGAGCTAAGTGATAAGACACAATGGACCATTGCATTAAAAAACAAACAGGGATCCATGCAATACAAACGCCCCGATATTATAAAAGAAGCTACAAAATTTTATACAGAGCTGTATAGCGCTGAAACCAACAAATATCCTTCACTTCATTCTAATGAGAGGGAAACGGAGCAACTCGACACTAGTAATAACAACTCGACAATAATGAGCATTCTCAAATCAGAAATTGAACATGCCATTAAGTCCCAGAAAAGTGACAAAGCTCCAGGTAGAGACAACATTACCAACGAAGTACTTAAATCATTATCCAACACACTTCTCGAACCACTTCAAATACTTTTCAATAACATTCTTACAACTGAAGTCACTCCAGAACAATGGTCGCAGTCTACAATTATATTACTACACAAAAAGGGCAACCGAAGTGATCTAGCGAACTACAGACCAATTAGCCTGACATCAAATATATATAAAATATTTTCAAAAATCATCTTAAATAGGATAACTAACACCCTAGAAGAAAACCAACCACGAGAACAAGCGGGTTTTCGCAAGACATTTTCCACTACGGATCACATTCAAGTTATAACGCAGTTAATAGAGAAATCAAAGGAATATAACAAATTGCTATATATTTGTTTTATAGACTTCATGAAAGCATTTGATTCGTTATACTTCGAAGTTATATGGATAGTATTAATACAACAGGGAGTTGATCCAAAGTATAAAAACATACTTAAAAGTATATACTTAAAATGTTGTGCGAAAGTAAGACTAGAGCGCGAAGGTACCGATCCTAACTAATATTATAAATGCGAAAGTAACTCTGTCTGTCTGTCTGTCTGTTACGCTTTCACGCCAAAACTACTGAACTGATTTGAATGAAATTTGGTACACAGTTAGTCCAGAGCCTGAGAAGGGACATAGGCTACTTTTTATCGCGAAATTCCTGCGGGAACGGGTACAACGCGGGTGAAACCGCGGGGCGCTGCTAGTTTCCCATAAAGAGAGGAGTAAGGCAGGGAGATCCACTGTCTCCGAAAATATTTGCAGCGGTTCTCGAATGGATCTTCAGAGCCTTGAAGTGGGAAGATAAGGGAATAATAATCGATGGAGAACGATTGAGCCATTTACGATTCGCGGACGATATCGCAGTGTTTGCGGAAGATGCGGCACAGCTAGAACAAATGGTAAATCAACTAACTGTGGAAAGTGAAAAAGTGGGCCTATTGCTAAATACATCCAAAACAAAGATACTAACTAATGGAGAACCTTCAGATATTACAGTAGGAAAAGACAAAATTGAATATGTCAGTGAATACATATATCTAGGACAGCTGGTATCCTTTAAAAACAACACTGGGAAAGAAATACAACGTAGGATAACATTAGCCTGGAAGAAATATTGGAATTTAAAAGAAGTAATGAAAAACAATACGATAGATATAAAAATAAAGAAAAAACTATATGAATCAACTATACTCCCATGTTTAACATATGGATGCCAGACGTGGTCATTAAGGAAAGAAGATGAAGAAAAAATCGCTATATGCCAACGTAAAATGGAAAGAAGCATGCTTGGAATAAAATTATCAGATAAAATCGAAATCAACGAGATACGAAGTAGAACTAAACTAGTAGATATAAAGAAAATAATTAGAAAACTGAAATGGCAATGGGCAGGCCACATCTGTAGAATGAATAACAATAGGTGGACAAAACGATTAACAGAATGGATACCAAGAGACGGAAAGAGAAAACAAGGAAGACCGTATAAAAGATGGAGAGATATCTTTAACCAAAGATGTGTACCCCACTGGATGCAACTAGCGCGAGAGAGAGATGTGTGGAAAGGGTTAGGAGAGGCCTTCGCCGCAGAGGCGACTACTACCTACTGTAATTATTAAAAATATATTGTATTTATTATGTAAAAAAAGAAAAAAGTTTTAGATAAGTTTAAGTTTACTGTAATATTAGTATTAAGTAGTAGAAAATAAAGGCTATTTTTATTTTATTTTATTTTTATTTTTAATTAGTCATTTAGCTCAACAATATTAGACAGATCGTTTAAAAGTAACTGGACAGATTTGAAGGCTGCTATTTAATTAAGAGGAACAAATTATAAAGGGTTTAAATAATGGTTCTTTTTGATGTGAAAGTATTTAGCCGAGGTCCATTAATCCCTCACTTAACTAACAGTGAGTAGGTAAATCCGTCGTTTGTGTGAGCGCAGCGCGCGCCGCACTGTGCTGCCGCGTGGTTAAGACGAAGTGGTAAGACCAGAAGCGTAAAACATCGCGAAAGAGTTGTGTTAGAAACAGTTTTTGGATATCAACCGCTAAAATTTATGGAATGATATTCCTACTGTCGTAAAGGTAAAAATATGCTTTGTATTGTTATACACTTCGAAACACGATTAGAGTGATTTGCCTCGATAGAAAAAAATCGTGAAAATCGTAAAAAATCGACATTTTATTGAAATTTTACAGTTTCACGGCGATTGTAAAGAAAAAACAAGTACAAAATTTATATTTTCATAAACCTTACATCAAATCCCATATGGTAGTACAGATGGTTTTTCTCTAAATTGAAGTTAGTTTATTCAATGAAATAAAACATAATTATAGCGCTCGCGTTGACGGTGCTCTAGTCACTCAGTCGGCCGCGGGGCCTTGTTGGGAGTAGACACGTACTGCTTCGTCGCGCACGCTCGCTCTGTACGAACATCGCAAATAATATCTTAGGTGCAGCGCAGACGACAGACTATCCGTGACGCACTTTTTAGTCTGTGAAAATAGAACCTATCTATACTAATATTATAAAGCTGAAGAGTTTGTTTTGTTTGTTTGTTTGTTTGTTTGTTTGTTTGTTTGTTTGTTTGTTTGTTTGTTTAAACGCGCTAATCTCAGAAACTACTGAACCGATTTGAATAATTCTTTTTGTAATGGATAACTACATTCAACGGGAAGGTTATAGGCTATTTTTTATCCCGAAATTCCCACGGGAACGGACACAGCGCGGGTAAAACCGCGGGGCGCCGCTAGTGTAATTATATGCAGTAACGCACACAACGCGCAAAAAGTCCGGCGCACATAAAAATCCGTGTAGCTGACCCGGCGAACTTCGTACCGCCTTAGTGAATGACATTGACATTCGTTACGCGTGTTTTTTTAAATATGCAAAATTAAATGTATATTTTTCAATATTTCTGAGAGATTTTCTTAATATTTTTTTCCGTAAGAACCTTCTCCTAATAATAACAAATACAACAAAAAAAGAATTAATGAAATCGGTCCAGCCATTCACGCGTGATACCGTGACCAAGGAAAACAGGTTTGTCCCACTGCTGGGCAACAATATTTTTAAATGAAATTACCCGAAGGTTCGACACATCTGACCTCCTACATTGACAGTGTCAAATCTTGACATAACTTTGTTTACATAATTGATCTGGGATTTTGAAACATGGTATAGTAATGCAGAATTCTCAACAAATACAATGCCTTCTCAACAAATTCAATGAATTCTCAACAAATTTAACTTTAAAACAAGATGAACAAGAAGACGAACCAGAGGGTTCGCCGCCATCTTGTTTAAAAGTTATTTTTTTTAGTTTTTCTGAAATAACTCGTTAATTTTCAACTTTAGAGCAAAAATGGTCCTATCAAAAGTTGTTGGAAATTTAATTTTCCACAAGTTTGGCCATTATCATTTTTACGCTAGGATCAATATTTGCAGTGTTATACTACCAAGTTTATCCTAGCGTAAAAATTTTATTAAATTTTACGAAAAAATTTAACTTTAAAACAAGATGGCGTCGAACCCTCTACCGGGATTAGTTCGAAAATCGAGATTTATACTCCCAACCACCCCCCCCCCCCTGACGTTTAAAAAATAAATCGCTCCCTGGATTTTTTTTTATTTAAATGTCTGCCCCGACTGCGCTAAGATAACAATACCGATATTACCGATAACACGTCAACTCATTCATACTGATGAAAAATAAATTGGTATCTGTAAAAGACAATACCGATAGCCGATCAAGTGTACGGGGACCCTTATTAGATTTCCAGTAACATAAATTTATAAAAGTGACAGGTCCGCGAACATAAAGCGCGGGGGGAAGATACCTCACCCCTCACAAACGCGATGAGCGTGTTCACACGTCGTCTTAACGTCTGTAGGAACACGCTGTACGTCACCGGGCGGTCACGCGCAAACGCGCAATGCAGGCGGACTGCATGTGTCCAATTTCATCTAAAGTTTTCCGCGCTGCACTCCCGTCGCGACACATGACCCCCCTTAGCCCCCTCGCCCGCGCCCGCTTCCTTTTAGGCCACAGTTTCACTTGTAATACGTTTCAGACACAACTTTCCTTCTACAGAACAATATCGCGCTGTTGCCGACAAAATGCAACTCTGCGTTTATAGCACTAGCTTCAACATTTTATGTAAGTGTTTACTATTCAAAGTGTTGTGCTTGCACGTTACTTCGCAGAGTAAACAAGGACTAAAATTTTCGTTGAAAATATTGCACAAATAGGGAAGTCGTCGTATTGAAACTGTTATAGTGGTGTATTATTGTGACGGCGACGAGCCCTCGCTCCCCGCGCCCGCGCCCGCGCCCCATTGAGCTGCCCGCTATGCACTTTCATTAATAACCTTGTATACTTTCCGCTGCATTTAGGCAAACCATTTTAACCATTTAAGGCTTTAATTACTCCTACATTTTAAATATACCAGTCATTTGGACACATCAAAACGAGACTACAACCAATGTTACAAACAGACGAAACATTTTAATTTCATTTGAAACATGTCAGAACGGTATGAAGTGAATACATTCGTCTTATGATTACACGGATGTCATAAAGTTATTACAACGGGGGCGGGTTGATAAACCTTTTGCGGTGACGAGTTGAATATCAATCCACATGTGGGTGCTGAGTGAGTGAATGGCTTCACTCAGTAGTGATGTGACGCGATGAGCTAACACTCAATAGTGATATAATATAACATAATAATAATATATTACTCGGACAAATTCACACGGTTAATTAGACCTGAACTAAGCTCTAGGCTTGTATTATGGAATCTAACTGAATGATACTACTACTTATACATACACAAATACTTAATAGGAATATATGTATAATTGACACCCAGACGTCGTCGTCAACTACTATGTCTGCACATATATGGTTGACTCCGAGCAGGAATCGAACCCGCAACCCCGACACAGTAAGCGCTCTCTCGTGCCACTGTGTCAAAGGGCTTGTGAATGAGTGCCGCTGTGAGCTCCCGGAGTCAGCGCAGTCAGGTGGTGTGAGCGGTTTGCTGAAGAGCCCCCGGAGGCCGCGACGCAGCACTTGGTTCAGCCTCCAGAGCCCTCCACACCTAGAGCCCTTCAATGTAACCATTACCTTTGTCTCAGACGCTACAATACATTTTACATTTATGTTTTCTCCGAAACACGTTATAAAGATATCGACGAACATAACATAAAATAGGTATATTTTAAATAACGCTTCCAACAGACATTGCGAGGTTGGTGTTGCCTTATTTATCAGTTATTATTTACACTGGAATATTTCATTCTACTCTTAAGCAGCTAGGCTAGGTTACTAGGCAGGCTCCCAACTCAGTTATTTGACCGTTAAAGTGGTGAAATCCATGTAATATTCTCTTACTTAAGAGTCCTTCTTATCTACACCTATTATTTTGTACTCCCAAATAGCACTCAATTGCGATAGGTACCTAAGCTGAAAAAATATCAAAGTGAATAAAAACAAAATCTCTTTTTATTAAATAACATTTTTGCATTTGAAAGAATCCGTGGAATAAATTAGATTACAAGATTGGGTATCAACAAAACTCCTGATTGATTAACCGTCGAAGCGCGCGGTGTGCCCGGTGCGCCCCGGGCCCTGCGCCCCGCGCCCCGGACCGGGTCCCGGGGCCAACCGGAATCACATTTAAAATTAAAATGGAACACTCTGGAGGGACTACAAACAAACACATGTACAAGAGTAAGTACAACGAGCACCAAAGAAGGTAATTAGCCAAATGGAGGTGCAAAGTTCGTTTACGAGGCGCAGCGCCTTGTAGTCAGTTGTAGTGTAGCTCGCGGACCGGCGGGCGGCGGGGCGGCGGGCGGCGCGCGGGGGCGGGCGGCGCTTGCAGGTATAATGACACAGTTTGTAGTTTCGATTAAACTCCGACCAGATACAGATCTCTAATCGCGGTTATTTCAGTTCCGAGCTAACAGTTACCGTTTATTAACTACGCCGTGTTCAGTTGCTGGCTTTTTATGTAATTAGTGAACACGAGCCGAGTCGCTGGGCGCCGTGGCGGGCTCGCACTAACCATATTATCATGGTAACATTGTTTCTGGTTCAAATGGTTTTGTTGATGATAAGATTGATAAATAAATAAATAAATAAGTCAGTAAGTATCCGTTAATAAACCTAGTCCAGTGTATAAGTCCGATGTTTATTCCAGGTGGTCGCCACCGGCCGCTGACTTCGAATGTTTATGAAGCCCCCCGCACGCGCGCCCCCGCCCCTCCACTCTCAGTTCCGCATCGTTAGCGATTTCGTAAATCACTTCACCGTATTCAACCAACTTGTCGCTTGTGTGCCTCCGAGCGGCGGCCCGCGCTCCGCTACCCGTTCCGGCGTCCTCGACTCGCTCCCGGCCACTCCTCCGGTATCGGGTGCTTGCTTTACTTTAACTTGCTTTGCTCTCAGCATCCCAAAATGTAATTATATCAGTTTCACTAAAAATCGTAATATCTTCGATTTCCCATATTCACTAAGTGGTGTACCCTTAAACAAGGTCAGTAGCGTGAAGGATCTCGGAGTTATCTTTGACGACAAACTGCACTTTAATGAACACATAGAACACATTGTCAACAAAGGTCTTAAGATGTATGGTCTCATCATGCGATCCTGCAAGGACTTCAAAAACTTATCCTCATTCTTATTACTCTATAACTCGTTAGTACGTTCTCAAGTTGAGTATGCTTGTGCAATCTGGGACCCTTACTATGCTAAGTTTATCAATCAATTGGAAAAGGTTTAAGTTTTTTAAATCCGTTCACTTCAAACTGACTCACAGGAAAATTAAAAGTGCATCAGTAGCAAGTCACTACAATTTGTTGTCATTATCCTCTAGACGAACTCTCCTGCAAACCATGACTCTTCACGGATTATGTCACAACAAGTTTGACTGTGTCGATCTCCACAATAAATTATGTTATACCGTGCCTCGTACAGTACACAGAAGACAGGCTCGCGCGCGGGACATCTTTTTGCTGTAGGCCTCGCTAAAACGAATGCGGGCCTGCGAGCCCCGATCCGCAGAATGTGCGAAATCTACAATAAGAACTTCCTAGATGTCGACATATTTCATTCTAGTACATATCAATTTAAATTATTAGTTAAGCTAATTTTGGAAAACGCACCACTTTAATCTCACTTCCCAATCTCTCACCTCATTATTCTTTGAACACACATGTACCAATTTACTCACTTCTCTTATTTTAATTGATTTAAATAATCGTGATCACAGGTCCCAACTATTTGTTGTTTCTTAAGTAATATGAGGATAACGTGGTGGGTTACACTGTTATTAATTTGTAAATGCTATAGTCTAAATGTATCACACTGTGTAACTGTTTGTTAACCCGATGTATTCAAATAAATAAATAACTCTTCGAAGGCAAGTGTCGCGGAAAATAACAATATTGTGAGGAGGTGGTAGAGGCGTTGATCTCCACAACATCGCCGCCGAGCACTCGCGCCGGCAGTTCATTAAAGCGGTAGCATTCATTAACTAAAGTAAATGAGCCGTTAAGAGCAGTGTTACGTACTTGTTTGTAAGTCCGTTTTTTAGAGAGCGATATTCAGAGTGGGTCTCGGCGGGAGCGGGCGGCGCGGGGGGAGCGGGTTACGACAAAAACATCGTCACAATAAAATGAAACAAAGCGAGCTAGTTGCTCGCTTTGCACGTTTAAACCGGATATTCTACAGAACCCGGACATTAGTGTAAATATCCGGCTCTCTTTATCCGCTTCTTGTTTTTTCCCTTCCATTTTCCAGCGAGCGGCGAGCGAAGTCCGCAAACAGCGCCGAGCGCGATAAACCCGCCAGATACTGGAATAATAGCTCTCCCACCGCTACTTCATTTACAAATAAATTTATTAGGTCATTAGTTCCATTAGTGAGGAGTCGAGACCTAGATCGGGAGTCACGACGCCGAGCCCATCTCCGGAATGGACGTTGTACGTTTGTACTAATAGTACTAATACTATACTGTATTATATAATGGAGACAAGTCGAGAGAACAACTTGGCGCTCCGGGAGATCATACAAGTCGTCACGATGCCAACTTCAAGGCCCGCGTGTCCGCGTGAGGGTTGCTGATACTTTTTGTTGGTAACATACTAACTGTTAACTAACAAATTAACTGTACGGCTAGTGATGCTCACTGTATACACACCAAATTATAATTAATTGCAACAATATTGAAAACATATTTCGATTATGCGGTTAATTAAATGGTATGTTTGATGTTAATTGGAAATATTAAATCAGTGAGAAGGTTTTCGTAGCCACAAATAGAGTAGTAGTGAGAGGAAGCTGATTAGTATACAATGAGGTGTTAAGAGTAGGCATTCCATTAGGAGGCGAGCGAGACGTGACCGATCAATGCGATTCAATAGAGTTCTTTGAGTAGTGGCGAGGGGTAGTTAGGTATGGTAATGAGGTGGCGGTGTAACGAGCCCCCCCCCCCCACCGCCCCTCCCCGCCCAGCCCTGGGGCCCCGCGCCCGATGTATCGCCACTTAAGCCTCTCGGCCCTACTCCAATAATGGACCTTCCGATTGCCGTGGAACTCAGTCAAGCCTGAGCTCGTTATTGTGCCGATATTTTTGTGTATTACTCGCTCCAGATGTAACTAGATAAGGCAAGTTTTTCGACGACCGAAGTAAACGAAACATTCATCATTAGGGTCTCATGGAGCCGCCGCACCCCCGGATCACTAATTAGCGCCGACACCGGGAGCCGCGTCACGCGCCGCGTGTCTCGGAGTGGACTTGACGCGCACACTGAGCTTTGTATATCTGTGTCTGTCCGTGGTTGCAATCAGGACTAGGAACACCATTGCTACATATACTTAAAAACTAGGTAGGTATACAAACTAGCAATGCGACGCGGTTCTAACTACCCATGCTGTTCTTGTTCCTGTGAAACAGAATAAAGATTTGCCTTTAACCTGTCTTTAAACTTCTAGAATCATTTTCATAGTAGTTGCGGAAATTAACGAGTTTAAGCAAACAAACTATTTGTTACATTATATAGACAAGCGAGTAATTAATATCTACTTTTATTTATTTTCATTCATATTTAAACTGGAAAGTGGCAAGGATGGCTCAGAGCAGTTATTACTCGGCGAGTATTAAAACGACAGCGAGTCGTGACGGCTCCTAAGGCTTGTCACATTGATCCTTCGCGCCTGATGTCAGTCTCGACAGCCGGCGAGAGTCCCGTCGCGCTGAATCGTGACTCTCGTGACAGCCAGACATTCCTAGGCAGAGGCGCGTAGGTGGAGGTGATAAACCGGGCGAGCGGCTCGTAACCGAGTTAACATCACGCGGCGGCACTCGCGCCCTGGTTCACCTGTTTATTGCGGCGGAGTACGCACTTAACACCTCGCGCTCTAATTTATGAATTAATCAACCGGCGCCGCCCCTGCGCGGCGTCTTACTACATATTGTATCCATCAGAGTTTATGAATTTTATTTTTAAAACTCGTGCTTAGTGTCACGAGTAAAGAGTTTACGCTGCACAAGACTTTAAAGATAAAACGAGAGGTCTTATATGGGGTAAGAGTTCATTAGGTATATGGTGTGAAATTTCACTGGTTTATTAGTTTGGTCTTTCGGCGATTAGGGATAGCATCTATTCAGAAGTTGTTCCTGAGAGTGATTCGGAGGCCACCGAGGCGGCCGATGCAGCGCGGCGCAATCTCCATTAGGGCCCCGCCGCGGCCGGGAATCGCTTAAAAGCTATAGTTAATATTAAAATTCAAAAAAGTGACCGCCGCCCGTCGGGAGCTTCAACTGAATTAAAACAAAGAAGCGCAATGAATATTAAGCTCCGTCCTCGCGCTGGGAACAATGTACTTTAAAATATTCATAGCTCACACTTTTGTTAGTAATTTTAAAGAGTGCCGTAATCAAGAGCCGTTTTGTTAATGTTGATAAGTAGCGGGGGTCATGAACGGTAGAGTTAGCAGCAGGCGACCCCCGGTTGTGACGCAGAATGAGGCCAACATTAGGAACATTCCTGCATACTGGGATGATACGCCCGCTCCCCGGCGCCTTGCATCTGTCGGCTCTCGCGGCGCGCACTGCTAACGGCCGGAGCAAATGTTCTCAGATTATTTGTCACAGCTCTTGAATATTGTGTAACTTGATTACTAATGCAGCACAAAGCCTTTGTACTATTTATATAGTGTCTTATCCCGGTGGAAGTATTTAAATACTCAGCTCAATGTTGGAAGTATTAGACAATGCGATTATAATGATCACTTTTATTACCTTGAGATAAAATTGAGGTGAGTCGGCTACGGCGTCGATCGCCGAAGTTCCGCCTCTTGGCAGTTGATTTCTATAAGAGAGCCTAACTTGCGAAAGACAATTTAAAGTTGGTATATAAGTACCCCCGCCCCCTCCCCGCACCCCGCGACCCTCCCCGCCCGCTGCACGTGGCTCCACCTGCTAAACAAACGGCAACTGTATCGAATCCGAACTATATTAATTTAACTTTTCATCTCCTTCATTTAACTAAGCTCACTTATCAATCACTCGCGACCGTCAACTCTATCCGCCTCAGCATAGGGTTGTGTTTATTGGGAAATCGTTTTAAAGTTGGCCCGTGCGAGTGTAAGGATACACTTTGCAATTATTGTAACAAAGTTTAATTTGTGCAGCGAGCGGCGGCGAGGCAGCTGCGGCGCCGCCGCTCGGGGCCCAGGGCTGCCGCGCTGCTCACGTAACGGAACGGTAGGTATTACGCTTCACCATTTAATATGAACTTTCAAACAGAGGAAAGTACAACAAGAGTGTGTGTTCCCAGAGCGTCGTGTAATTCTGTACTGTTGGGCGACTAGTTCGGTAACGAGGAAACTTTTAATATTTTCCGCCGGACCCCGCTCCTCCGCCTACCTCGGTGCCGCAGGCTAGTCCCGTATAGCCTGCGGCATCCTGTCATTCAAACAAAACACTTGCTCAAATGAAGGGTTGTTTTGTAATGGATATAGAATCGTTTAGTTAACAACATTTTAAAATAAATGCACGCTCAAATCTCCTTCTAAATGTAGAATGTCAAACTTAATTGTTGGTGGAAGGAAGTTAAAAATACCAAACGAGACGGCCTGCTGTGCGAGCCCTGCTCGGCGGCGCAGTGGGTGTCGGGTGTCGGGTGTCGGGCTCTTTTTAAACGTTCCGTCGACCGCGATATTGTTAAATCGCACTGAAACTCGGACCCCCCCCCCCCCCTCACCCCCTCTCTCCTGTATCCAATAATTGAGCAAGTTCACAGCACACACGACGCGACGCTGAGTATTAAATCTTTTAATGGTAGTTTAAACTTCGGACTTGTTCAATATCGAGATGATTTCTTGAAAAAATTTTGATTTCATCGAAGTGGATATACCTAATTATACTCGTGGGTATTTCTTTTTAAACGTATAGAAATGTTTGTTATCTTCAATGTTTCTAGTAGTATTTAGAGCCAAAATTTGCGATCACAAAGAAGATATTATTAAGTGCGAATTACATACCCACTTATCACCATTATCACCAGCACTTGCATAGACGATGAATTGAGGACTCTTGTCAATAAAAAAAACAATGAGTGCAGAAGAACTGTACCGGCGCGCATTATGGCAGCCGATAGAGCATGGACAGCGCGCTGCCACGTGTTGTGTATGATACCGAACACGGCCAGTGAGAGATTTATAAGAGGGTGCACCTCGGGCGGCGCGCGGCGGTTCACATACAGGGAGGACACAAACAAAAACACGGGCGACGTGTGGTCGCGTCGCGGCCGGAACCACGGCCGAAGGCAGGGGAGGGGCGCGGAGCGAATTAAAAAATGCACTTGACCGAGGTATGTGCCCGCTAACCGAAAATCGGTATGTGCCCGCTAGTGTGGTCACAAAAGCGCGTAATAACGACATCGATGGAACTTGGTATAAGGAACGTACAACTTCTCGAACGAGAAGTTGGCAGTATGTTGAATGTTAGGTACCAACGAAATAGACAAAAAAATCCCGGAGAGATTGAACCATCTTGTTCGCTGACGTGATACACTTTCAAATAACCTATTCTAAAATTGTTAATACAATCATTAAAAAAACCCCACTGAGTTTCTTGTTAGTTCTTCTCAGTAACTAATCAGTAAAAAGGTGGCGCGATGTGAACTAACGTAAACATAATTTTAAGCTGACGATTATAAATGATTGTAATGATCTGATGTAATAAAGACATTTTGAATTTTAATTTGAACTATTCCTTTCTTAAAGAAGCCCTTTGTCCTTTTATATTTTTAGGAATTACTGAAGTAACCAGCCAATCGAACAACGATTAAAATAGTATTTGTACTCACATTAGATGTATATAATATGTATGCATTGTTTACAACACGACAGACATATTCGGTATGTGAGATGGCGCGCTGTGTTGTGGCCGCGATTTATTTGCTCTTTTGCCGCTGACGAGACGCGCGCGATGGATGATGCGATACATACACGCCGCCGCCGCGCGTCGTGACGCCCGCGCCGCACTGCAGTGATCAGATCACACGCCGCGCGACACGATTCTTTTATTTTATACCTAAGGCGGTCCAAACCAACTTAAATATTCACCAGAATATGCCAACTAAACCTACCCCGATATTCATACAGAAAATAGGTTATTGAATATTTTATGGACGAAATACATTCAGTAAACTGGCCAGACAGACTCGCCAGTCTTAATCATTCATTTACAGTAAGTTATTTGACTTGCGATATGCATATTACTATCCAGAGTGACTGAACGGCTTGTTTGCTTATTAATACATAACTAATGGTGAAAGTGAACAAAGACATCAAATTAACGTTGAGTCAGCGTTTAAGATTTCTTGTTAAGATATCGGAATCAATCTTGTTCGTAATCAGTACGAAATGTTGAGGCAAATAGCGCCAAAGAGAAATTAAAACATAAAGCTTTGAGGGCGGGCGGGGGCCGCGGGCGGCTTTCATCTCGGAACTACCAATAATGTGTTTTATAATTGGTGGCGAAATTATATTTTATTTATAAAATTGCAATATTACATAGTTGATTTATTATTTACAATTCACAAATTGATTTATTAATTACATGTCTCGCTCTTCCACCAAATGTTGGTCTGATACTGATAGTCTACTATTTATTAGAACCTATTAGTTCTCTCGACACTCCAGTTGGCGCGTCAGTTCTGAGTTACGTTGGAAGGCTACGTCAGTTACGCAGTAAGTGCTTCGCTCTTCCATCGTCAGTCCTGTGATTGTTAATTGGTGCGAGTGACGCCGAGTGTCGCCAAGTGTTGCCGAGTGACGCCGAGTGACGCCGAGTCTTACGGACAGTCCGAGTTGTTTCTTTGTTTGTCGTCGCCCTCGATCCAGTGCCGTCTATTTGTCGGGTTCTCCGCTGCAAAGGACGTCCATTTGTTGTGTTTCGACTTGAAGCAAACAATGGAGGTCGTAAACTTCAGCCCCCAGTGAACTCACGACACATTTAATAGATTGGACATTTTAAAAGATAACAAATCTTTGTCTGGGAAGACTTGAATTAAGTTAGGAGAGTTCTTTTCAAAAATACCAAATGTGTCACTGGTTATGAACTAGTTGTGAAAGGATTGACGTCCTGTCGTTATTAGTAAGTGCGCGCCGCGAGACCGCGCTCTCGCCGGATCTGGGATTATGTAAAGCAATCCGACAACTTCACAGACTCGCTCAGATTTGTCTAAATCTCCGCGCAGCATCAACAGAGTACTGTAAACGAGTCCCCAACGTCTATGCGACTACGAAGGGTGGCTCAAACAATGGCTGTTCTATAATGAGAGTAAAGCTAATTGGGAGAAGCATTTAAAACTACACTTACTCTATTTTTTCATCAAATTAAAATCAATATGTTTGTTATATTTCAGTAGTTTCATAGTGAGCGCCACCGTACTTCGGAGGGCACATTACATTGTCGGTCCTGGTTTTCAATCGTTAGACCGTGACGGAGGCCTTTAGACGTTCTAAAAATTCCAAAACCAGGGTTGGCCTTTAATCTTCTCGAATTTACTTACTTTCTTACTTCAGTGGTTTCATGTAATTCAAATGCCAAATATTATCTTTACCAATGATTTTAATTTCCTTCAACAAAAAAAATAAAAGAATATTGCACCTAATTGTGAGCAATTACTTCAAACATACTTACTTGAAATGTGTAGATGTAATGTAACAACATGATATTCGATTATTTCGTATTATGTCGCAAAAATAAAGCTGCAAATGTAAGGCACGTGCAGTTGTAGAACCTGCCATTGGTTTAGGAGGTGGGCACACCACTACATAGATTGATGTTTTCAAAGTATTTTTGGCTTGGTTTACTTGTCATTTTACCCAATACCTATCAAAAGACAGCCTGATCGAGTTTAGTTACGACTAAACATAGTGCGGCGCGGTGCAGCGGGTCGCGGCCATCAATTAACCGACAGCGACGCAGCGCGGCGTGTGTTGAGTCAGCGCGCCGCTAACGATCGGGATCACCCAGCGGAGGCTCGGGCCACGATTACACAAATACCTACCTACTGCACCAGGTTTTGGCTGAGGTTTACTACAATTCAAATAGATAATCAAGTAATACTTCTTCAGAGAATGTATTCAATTAATATGTTATTTGAATTGTGAACCAGACTCGCCATTGATTTCATTAAGAAAGGCAAATATTGTGCCATACGCCTCTGATGATGATTTAAGGTATGTTTGGGGCTAAAACTGAACAACAATATTCGCCATTCTGGACCTGACCTGAAGAGAAGATAATTCGCGAGTAACGGTAATGTGTCATTGAAGCGGGCGCCCCGCCGCGCCGCGCCGCCTCTAATCACTGCGCTAATGTCGCGATCAGGCGCCTCGAGCGTCAGACGACGCACTTTACACCAACTTTATAGCCTAGCTTAGTAGATACGAGAATGACACGCCGTTTGAATATACAAGGTGTCTCACGGCTAGGCCGCCTGGGAGAAGTTCCCCTACTACTAATATCAGATATTGAAAATACGATATTTTTCTGAAGAAAATATTATCTAGACACGCGGCAGCGTGTCAAGCCAAGTTCAAGCAAAGCAACTGCTAGCCAGCGCCGAGTGTAATAAATTTATAGCCCATACCTTTACACGAACCACTTGGTGCCACTTTTGACCCTTCTATAACTCAAAACCTACGAAACATACACATGAAACTACGTGTGTTTCATTATATCCATTAGGAAATTTAGAACCCAAAATTTCAAGAAGCTAGCTCAAACGGTCTCCATACAAATAATATATTTGTAATTGTAACGTTGGAACCGTTACAAGCAGATATTTGAAACTATCCCAATATATGTATTATTATATTTGCTATTTAACTGCAATATAAACGTAAAGTTAAGTAAAAAAAATAAGCGGTGTCTCCATACAAAAAAACTTGTAATTTGCGCTAAACAACAGGCCCAAGCCACGGCGGAAGCCCGCTTGTTCGTTTGGTTGGTGCTGATCCAGAAGGCCTGCGATACGGTGTTGGATGGCTTTACTAAATGTGACACTAGGCTGATGGGTCGGTAGTTACCTATATCAGCCTTTTTTGAAAAGGAGGATTATGTTTGAGTGACACATTTGTTTTGGGTTAGATTTGACTTGACCAGTTTTCATTACATTAGTCATTTAAAAAAGTGATTCAACATATTAGAGTATAATATATTTTTTAATTCTGATAAAAACTGGCCAAGTCAAATCTAACCCACTATAAGATCTCACATTTTTAAATAACAGCAATTGTTATAGGTATCCAATAAAGAGAAGGAATAGAGTTTATAAAATTTTATTTAAATAATATTTATTGTTAAATAATCTTAAATGTTAATATTAACCTTTATTGTTAAGACATTATTTGTAAAATATTTGTTTTTCAAATGTTTTTTTCTATTAATTATTCTTAATTCTCATTTTTTTGATCTCATTTGACAATTATGTACGTAATTATACCATACATAAACATAAATATTAATATAAACTTCTTTAGTTAAATTGTATTATTTTCCTTGTCCTTTCCTTTCCTTTTTATGATAAACATATCTATACTAATATTATAAAGCTGAAGAGTTTGTTTTGTTTGTTTGTTTGTTTGTTTGTTTAAACGCGCTAATCTCAGAAACTACTGAACCGATTTGAATAATTCTTTCACTGTTAGATAGTCTATTTATCGAGGAAGGCTATAGGCTACATTTTATCCCGAAATTCCCACGGGAACGGGCACAACGCGGGTAAAACCGCGGGGCGCTGCTAGTCATATATAATAACATTAATGACAAAGGGCACTTTTCAGAGCCACAATACGATCTAGTATGTTTCTATTTGATTTTTTTTAGTATCGATATGCGCCTACAACCATCTTACGCACATCACTATGCTGCTCCATAGGACCTACGAGTGCGAGCGAGAAAAGAATAGACAAATGATTTATGGCCCCACGACTCAGTTGTTAACGTCCGTAGTATAGTACTTGTTCATAATGTTATTTTGTTCCTATAAATACATATTGGGATTTTACCTAGAACTTGGCACTCATTTAGATCTCCATTATTTTTGCGGCGAAGCCCATAGCCAGGCATAATTTGTATATTGAACTTGGCTCTCCTTTTTTACATTTATGTTTTTGGTGGGATCTTATTTAAAAAAATACGTAATACTTTATACTACATTCAAATATATCAAATAGAGGTGTACGTTTAAATAAAAAATAAAAAGTTACAGTTGATCATTTATACTTACTAGGAGAATAAAACGGAAGAGTTTGAACGCAGAAGCCTCGTTTAGGAAACAGTAATAATTCCTATGAGTGAGGGGCAACGTGAACGTAAGCGTAACCGAGAATGCAGAATTTGGATGACCGCACGTCCTCCAAATATAAGTATTGTAGTGCTTCGTTCGGAGAGCGCGTCATGTTAGAGAATACCGCGGGGTGGCGTGATAACTGACGGAACACGTTCCGCGGCTGCGGCCGGTGGAGTGTGGGACGTGATCGGTTAGTCGAGTTCGACTTACCCATTAAACATATACCTAAAACATCAAGTCTCGTCCGCAAATGTTTTAAAATAATTATTTTCTAAAGCACGTTAATAATTTACTATTAACCCTCTGAGGTCCGAAGAAAAATAGTGTTTCAGAAGTCTGAATCATATCTTCGGTGACGAGTTTAGTGTTTCAAATAGTATATACAACTAGCTGCGCCCCGCGGTTTCACCCGCGTTGTACGCGTTGACGCGGGAATTTCGGGATGAAAAATAGATGTTGGCCGATTCTCAGACCTACTCAATATGCTCACAAAATTTCATGAGAATCGGTCGAGCCGTTTCGGAGGAGTACGCGAACGAACACTGTGACACGAGAATTTTATATATAAGATTACAAATACTGGCTAATTATAGTGGTTAGAATAGTATTGGAGAGAGTTTTCCTTAACTGGGACACAGTTAGGGAATTATTTAATTCACAAATTACCAATTTTTTCAGCGAACTTTTGTTGGTGTCTTTTGGAACCATTTAGATATTTGTTTAAAACTTTTTGTTAATTGTAGTACAGTCTTCTGGAAGCAGTCGAGCTCCGTGGTAAATGAAGTTTCATAAAGTGATATTGATTCCATGGTGTTCGGTGTGCGGCGCGGCCCGGAGCCGAGCCGGAGCCGCTCGCGGAGTGGCATCCAAACAATATACACACGTTCGCATATTAATGGTTTGGACGGGACTTGATAAAATATGTATGTTATGTGTTGTAGTGGGCGCGCGTCCCGAGCGGGCCCTAGTGTAAGTGGCGAGCGGGTCCGAGCGGGGTGCGGGGGCGGGGGGGGCGCGGGGGCGCGGTGGCGGTTAATATAGGATGTATTTGTGCGGATCGCCTTCCCATAAATCACGAGTATCGTTTCAAACAAACACCGCGGCTCCGCCATAATTAGCCTCCCTCGTTCTTGTCGAATTAAATATATAAATTAAGTAATATTTCTCCGGAACGATTCGAATTTGTTTGACTATGAAGCGATTATTAAATTAATGTTTCAGAGAGCGTTGCTTTTGTGCGCGTCTCGGGTGATGTACGCCGCTCGGCTCGAGAATGTCCTATTACTGACGATAAATGTTTACGATTTCATGAATATACAATGAAGTTATTAGGTAATGATCCCCGTAACGGACACGGAGCGCGGGGCTCTGGGCCCGGGGCCTGGGGCCGGTATGTACCTTGGATCGGTTACATGACAGTATAATAACTTTTATTGACTTTGCTCCTCAAATTATGACGAGCTAAAGAAATAGATGTGGTCCTTTACAACGCAAAGTTTCCATTCTAACTTCATAGAATAATTTCCATATAACTTCAGTGTGTTGTCGAGATTCTCTCGAAAATGTAATAGAGTTGGAATCGTTCCCGTTGAAATGAAGCGCTCAAAGAGCGGCGCGTGCCGGGCGGTGCGCGCCTGCACCGAGCGGCCCGCGGGTCGGCGGCGGTGTGGCGCGGGCGCGGTGCGGCGCGGGCGCGGTGCGGCGCGGGCGCGGTGCGGCGCGGGCGCGGTGCGGCGCGGGCGCGGTGCGGCGCGGGCGCGGTGCGGCGCGGGCGCGGCGCGCCGAGCGGCGCTCTGACGGTCTCGGCACTTACTTCCATGTTTTGAAAAGTTTACTCCGCTACGTATTTGTAGTTGAGTTTAATGGAATGTGCAGCGAAACGTAAACCGGAATACATGTGGTTAAATGCAAATCCCCACCGCCATTGGACGCTACCGGGCGCGGCGGTCGGTTCAACAACACAATTTATATACTTAATGAGTTTAAATTACTATTAGTAATCGCGTGAAAATATATTCGCTAACACAATAGAAATTGGAATAATGTGCAACTGAAATAGCAGTAGTTAAGTGTTGGCAATAAACAGAGGCATCGGTGCGATCATTTTATTGAATCAACGCATTTTCCGCGAGCGCGCCCGCTCGGAACAGGGACGGACTGCAGGGGGCGGGCGGGGCACGAGCGGGGCGGCGGGCGGCGTGATTAATTATTCACATTTGTGAATTTAACGTTGAAGCGCCGGCTGGCTGAAATGCAACTAATTTTCATATTTAAGTGCATAACTGATAATTGATCGGCCGGTCAAAGCAGAGTACGGACCGCGCGGGGCCACACGGGAGTCGCGGCACTTAGTTTATTGCGACTCAAATATAAATTAGAATTGATTCCGCCGATACCAACGTGATTGAAGTACATTAGGTAACGCGCGCGGTTTGTACTCGTCAGGAGAATGAATTAATTAAACCAATATCTGACGCTGAACCCGTGGAATGTAATTAAAGTCGGGGGCGCGAGACGCGCGGGCCAAGTCGCGCGCGCGGACTTATACCTAGACACATATATCAGTGAATGAATGAATGTCGAAGCTGGGATGAAAAAAGTTTGCGACTTGATTTGATTGCTTAAACCAAAACAGTTTTTCAATTGTAGGCAGTATTAATATATGTTGGATGGGTGACCGATAGTGGCATTTCTATCTGAGGACGACCGTGCGGAGGGCACGTAAAGCACTCGGTCCCGATTGTTACAATCGTTAGACAATGTCGCAGGCCTTTGGGCAGACACCCGGGTCGGCCACTAACTACCCGAAATGAATGAATTAATCTACACTAAAATTATAAAGAGGAAAACTTTGTTTGTTTGGTTGTAATTAATAGGCTCAAAAACAACTGGACCGTTTTTAAAAATTCTTTCACCATTCGAAAGCTACATTATCCACGAGTAACATAGGCTATTTTTCATACCGAAATTTCCACAGGAATGGACACAACGCGGGTAAAACCGCGGGGCACTGCTATGATTAATATGTAGCTAAGTACAAGAACTGCAGAAAGCACGAGTGAACGCATGGCTTCGAACGCACGAGTAACATGTTGGGAACTATGAGTTGGCATTCCGTTCGTTCAGCTCGCCATTCCGCGGAACCCAATTCTGTGAAAGTAATGTGAGCGGCCGCAACCCCTTCCGCGCCGTTACCGCCTTGGATTCCGGCGAATCGGGAATAAAACAACCTCTAACCGATTCATTGCAATTGATTCCGGTTCTCATTCTAATGGTTTCACTAGATTGTCGTAATTTCAGAAACTGAAGAATTTACTAGCGTATGTACTGTTACATGAGTCAGATTAAAGAAAAAGTGTCTGTCATGTCGTATAGAGATGTGAAGGAACTTGCACTGAATAGGAATAGATGGAGAAGTCTGCATCGGGCTCACCGACAAGAGCCTTGCTCTTAAATTCATGATGATGATGATGTACTGTCAGCCCATGAGACACTTTGATACATTACAATGTATTAAAGTTCTGTTTGTTTTACTGTTATTCATTACAGGAAGTTTGATATTAAACAGTTTTCGTATGTTGAACATTTTCAGAGGCTGACTGTACAGTGTGCGTACTTCCGGTGGATCTAACCCAGGATCCATCCAGACAGACATATATAATAAATAAGTATATTAATAATTAATAACAACATATTTTTAAAATCGCGCCTCAGTGGAGAGCTTTTTAATTGTATGTTCTCCTGAGGTTAACATACTTCCTCAAGTTTGTAATTAATTTTGTTCGGTATGCGCGCACGGGCTTACGAAGCCGCAAATAACATCCGCCACTTTCAGTTATAACACGAGTACTGAAAAATTCGTTAAAATTTATCCAGTGGGATGTATAAAACATGAGCTAGTTGGTGAGACTATTTAGAGTGTACCTCAGTGTACTCGTGATGTCGTAGTGCACTTGTGATTCAGAGAACTTGATGCAGCGGCGCGGTGCGCATAATTTGTTACGTCTCTGGGTAGAGGGGGGGGCGCCCTGGGCTGACTTCTCCTGGCAGTCCGACCAGGCAATCCGTAATAAATAATTGAATCCTACTTCTGATATAAATACTCTTCACTATTTTAATATCTCACATATTTCCCCCAACGTGTACCGGTTTGTTTAGTTAGTTTATCATGTAAGGTGGACGTCATCAGCTTAACCCTTGTTACGGCTCGCGAAGGGCTAGATTATAAGTGATTTATCACGGTCTCCAGCCCGATGAAGGAAAACATCCGCTCGAGATAATATGTGACCTCTATAAATCAGCGCTGGATCGACTTCTGAGCGCTGTCTCATCTGCACGCGCGCTTGATACACGACGCTCCGACTAATATGACGCGTTTCGTATTAACTGGCGCGCCCTGCGGGGACAACGGAAAAACTTTAAAGATAAAGTTAAGTACGCGGAGCGGCCCCGGGTGGGCCGGACACATATCCCTACATCTCCATTTGGATAGTATTTATTCGGTGCGACTATACAGCGATGAATCGCAATTTATCGTCAGTTCTTCGTTTATGTATAATTATGTTTTATTTTTGCTTATACCTAGAACAAAAAGTTGTTTCCTGCAGAACGGTTCGACTATTTTAAGACAATCCATTTTATGCAAGTAACCATTTCAAGTAAAAGCCAAAAGTGATTCGTAGTGGAAGTCTGCATCAAATTATCTTGCGGTCCGCGCCGTCGCTCGCCGGCTTTTAGTCAGCAATTTTAAAATTTGCTTCCGACGACGACGCGGCGTCCGCCCTCACTTTTCATTCTGATATTTAAGACAGCTGCTCTCTTTACCGTACTATAAGTCTCTATATTACTTTAATTTCGGAAGTTGTATTAATTTGTCTAATGACCTTAATGTTAACGTTTTTCGATGCTGATGTTGTAATATACCTCATAGGCACGTAGCCAAGTCATTTTGTAGTTGGGAATCTCGTAGACAGAAGAGTAGTCTCGTAGCAATAGTCGTAGGCTGGTATTCGTAGTGTCGTAGCCATAAAGAGTCGTAGGCTTGTAGCAAAGCTCGACGTAGCTTTATGGTGTAGGGTAGGGCGAAGTTAAAGCTTTAATAAGTCTCAAGTAAAAGTCAAATGTCATTTGGGTTTAATACGGGCTGTTAGTGGAGTTGTTCCTGATGTTGTACGAGTATAATCGGTTGGCCCGCGTCCGCTCGTTAGGAGACAATAGTCGCACGAGCACCACTAGTCGGTGCTGGGCGTATGTCTAGTTCATTACTATCGACTGATACGACCGGGCGCTCCGCCTGCCCGTCTTGAACGTCGGAATAGATACCTAGCTATGTAGATCAGTCGTTGGCTATAAGGGATAAACGTCTCGCAAATGGAATCGACTAGAAGATGTGTTTTCTTTTGTTACTTCTTATTAATGCAATAAAAATAGGTTTGTAGGAAAAATATTTGGTATCGTATTTGATATTCATGTTTCGTAGTCAGTACACAGTCACAGGTGTGGTAGAGTCTCATCGAGCCGCGGGTTGGGGAGATGTGCGAGACACGGCGGGCGCGATCATAAACAAGTAGGGCACCGCGCGCTAGATTTGTTTCACGTTTGTCTTCATTATGTATCTGGAACGTCGGCGCCGCGACATCGTGAACCCGCTCCCCCCCCCCTCTCGCCCGCGTCCCGGGCCCGCCTCGCGGGTTCACTCGCATGATATGTATATTCAAGTAGTTACCCCAAAATAACTCAATTCACAAACAAATTCAAAGTACCCGTGCCTGGAATATAGCTCCAACTAGGCCAGGTGAAACTCCGCCGTCCGCCAACGCACATTAATGACACGATTGCCTCCCAGTGACGTCACACGAGTTCAATCATTCGGATTACACCGGCGAGAGGGAGCGTCGAATGTATTAGAACTTAATTAATACCTCCTAAATACTGATAATTCTATATGAAAGGCGTCGCCGGAGAGCACGCAGGAGACGCGGCGCGGCGGGCGGACGGACGAATGTCACGCAGATTATTCAAATTGAATTAACCCGAGACCACAGTGAAGGCGGACTCGGGTTAATTAAAAAAAATTAAACACGACAGCACGCCCGCTCAAATATCTCTCAAACTTTTATTTCACTACAAACAAAAAAAAACATATTATGGAACTATCTTTGTACTTGTATTAAATCATCGTCTGTCTCGAGTAACGAATTACATGAACGATAAACAACGAGTGACGATTAATATTGTCTATGATACATCTGTGTGGAACATTTTGTACGTGTGCGAATAGTATATACATACACACGCGCCCGCGTGGAACTGTCGGAGACAATTGCCCTCAAGTTAGTACAAATGTTCTTGTAAATTATACATTTCCATCAAATAAATATCATTTGTAAGTAAATCTGTCTCCGGAGAGCTCTCGGCGATCCTTTGTGCGAACTTTCGTTTCACTTTGTTCTCGATGTAACGCCAAAATAAATAAGTACCTATATTTTTTGTGAGTAGATTGACTTTTCAATCGAAAGGTGAAAATCCATTAATTTCAATCGGTTGCTAAAAGAGTTCGAGACTCGAGATAAATAATGTTTAGAGAGGGTAGAGGGGTCCTCGTCTAGCTGCGTAACAAGGTAACATGTCGGCGGGCGGCGCAGAGTCGTGTGTCACACTTGTCAGAGACCAGTGGAGGCTAAACGATTCTTAAAATAGTGAAAGGAATGTAATAAGCGGCGGCGGGCGGCGGCGGCGGCGGGCGGCGGCGGAGGGCGGCGGCGGCGGGCGACGGCGGCGGGCGGCGGCGGCGGGCAGTGTTTACGACTAGCCGCGCCACCCGGCGCCGCACGCTGACCCGCACATAAACTGTACGTTTTTACTGAGCCCCTTTACATAGTATGCCTCGTTTGAGTATATAGTTATGCCGCTAATAAAACGTCCCTTTATGGCTCGCCGTTTGACCGCCATCTCACCTAATGGAAATCGAATTGGACGATTTGAATATTTTTTTCGAGAAAAGGAAAGCGATTGTTTTATTTGTCGTCTTGATAACTTCGTTAAGTACATCGCATCGATGTGCTGCGACCTCGACTCGACTCATTACGACTGTCCTTGTATAATGAACCGAGTCCCCGGAGCGAGTACCTGCCCCTCGTCGCGGTCGCGGCACGCATGGCGCCCGTAATCGCATCCAGGCGGTTTGCGCGCGCTGAGTCGACACATGACGGATGTGTCTCATCTAAATTCTGTCGCAGAAATGTACGTGGAGCGCATTTTAATAAATATTTTGTGTTGTAATATGGTGGGCGCGCGGAGCCCGGACCGCGGCCACGCGGAGCGACAATACAATCACAAGCACAGCGCCGGGTACATCACTCAACGTCTGCCAAATAACCATGTATAATTGTAAGGTACTTCATAACACTCACGAAGTCCCCCCCGCCGCGCGCCGCCGGGTCATGCGTCTCGGCCGCGAGCTGCGAGCTGCGATATTATCAGAGGGGTCATCATCTCGCGGTTCCAACTCGGATTAAAAGTTTTGCCAACAGTTGTTTTCTGTTTTATTACACTTGTTCATTTGAATATCTTAAATCCTGCGGATAGACTGAGGTCGGGGTTTGCAAAGTTTTATATTTAATGATGATAAACTGTTAAATAACATTTTTACTCTAAAATGTTCTCCCAAGTTGTTGAAGTAAAAAGGACTTTATAAAGTACTAGCAGCGCCCCGCGGCTTTGCCCGCGTTGAGCCCGTTCCCGTAGGAATTTTTGAAAATCCTTTCTTAGTGTGCACTTACGTCACTTAAAGAACCTTCCTGCCAAATTTCATGTTTCTAGGTGTAGCGGTTCAGGCTGTGCGTTGATTATCAGTCAGTCAGGACTTTGAATTTTATATATATAGATAAGTGACAATGAATGTTTTTAACTTTTCACCCTCAAACACCTTGCATTAACGCAATACAACACGGGTCGTTCCTGCTGAGCGAGTCCTGGTCATGTATTCCGGTCGTCGCCTGACACGTCAGAGACTGATCGCACGAGATCTCTTCCATCGCTGTTATGGAGCCCTTAAGTAAGGGTTACTTTATGATGGATGGCGTGTGGTATGTGACGTCATAATTTCCCTCCGGTCACAATACGTGAGACGTAGTAGCAACACTACGAGTATTACAACCTTTACAACATATTCACAAAACAATGCGTGTATGATTTCCGATGATCTCTAACTAAATCTACTTAACTGATTGTGGCCTACTTCCCGCGAACTGACTGGTATAAGTTGAGTAACACCACCGGGCGCTGTCGCAGTCCGTCCCTGACGCCCCCCTCACGCCCCTCTCACGCCCCCGCACCTAGAGTCTCTTAACAATAATTGTAAAGTAGTGAGACAGCGTGTTTTTCTTCTCGCCTGATTGTGTCACACACTCGAACCGGTAAGCCCCGGTCGTTCCCGACTGGGAGTACTTGCGCCGAGGAGGACGCGCGGCGGCGGCAGGTAGATACTAAAGGGATCTCGCACACTGACAAGCAGCTCCACCGTTACCCTGAATACTTAATGTGGAAAAACAATATTTCTTTAGGATCTCAAAATAAACACACATAGTTTTTGTTAATATTAACATAAAATCCTACTTCTGTTATGTTATCTTTATTTCGTTTTTCAACAAAAACTTCACGGCCCTCGTCACAATTTATTTCTCTGAAACGTTATCTTCATTAACCCCTCATATGCCGGAACGCAGATCCAAGCCAGACACAATTGATTTTCTATTGTGTTTCTAATGCCGGCAAACAACAGGTTAAAACAATTATTTTCTGCCTACGTTCACGTTAAGGATAATTTACGGAGCTACAGTGTTATAAATTCTCGTACACATGCAAATAAATATGTTGTATGTTCACTACAAATCAAGTCAGTCAAGGATGAAATGAACTACCAGATTTATATGATAGTATAAGGAGCTGCACCAGCGCTAGCGGTCCGCGCGGCGCGGCCCGGAGCGCCACCGCCGCGCGCCGGGGCTTGCCGAGGCCGCCGGGGCCGGCGGGGCCGGGCGTAACAACATTACACACCCTGCGCAACGCAGATAACAAACACACGTCCGCACCAATTCATTATAGGTAGTATCGGTTAATTCATTACTCCAGCATTCACCACAGGGTATGAAACCACCGTTGTAGGTTAGGGGATTTCTTAGGCTGAATCGGTCACTGTAGACCGGCGTGGTAGTGCAGCGCATCCTGTCTCCTCGGCTCACACGAGGGCCGAGAAATCCGAGGCTACGGGCAACTCGTTCTCTATTCGCTCCTCAGACTGAATGCCTCACTAATGCGCACATTTCCGTAGTTCCACCTGACTCCTCTCAATGAATATACAATGGCACTCGCCGGAACCTCCCCGGCTAGGCGCAACACTCTTCTCAATTATTTGGAATCATTCCGAATCCTAAAATATTTTCCGGTGGATTTAATATCCGCCTGAGCACGAGATGATCTTATGTTAATCTCCAGCGTTGGATCAACAGAGGGACTTAGAGCTCGCGGCTCCGAGCGACGGTAAGTACTCGGAGCAGGCTACTGAACTTAATAACATTAAACATTATGAATTAATACTGGAGGCAAAGCGTAAGTCAGGTAGACTTACTATGTAATGTACCAAATACACGTATATTTCTAAGTTGTAACACCAGTAGTTCTGATATTAGCCGAGCCAGCAGGAAGCCGAAAAGAGTTCGGAAGGTGGAAAAACAAACAAACTTATACTAGTTAGTTATGTGCCGAAGAAAAACAAAAACAGTTTGCTCCAGTTGTAAAACGAAGCGCAAACAACACGGGACCGACTAAAATAAATCAAGAAAACTTGTAACGTATTCTATTTGCTACCTTGAAAACGCGCTTTGCAATTCTCTCAGAAACTATACAGAGAGAACCTAAAGGTGAGGCAGAGTTCGAAAATCATAGCCCTTCGGTCCCCCCGGCTGACGCGGAGGCGCGTGGAGGCGGCAGGGCACCCGCGCGCGGGGCGCGGCCGCGGCGAGTTCAGCGACAAATAGTCCGCGCCGCGCGGAGCCGGGACTGCTAACCTGGCCGGGGCAGTGGGCGCCGCTTCGTAAAGCATCGCTGATAGCGCGCCGCCCTCGGATTAACAACTTAACTAACTTTCTATTCAGAACGTATGCGCACTACTGGGACCTGAAGCGGCCTTTGTCAATCTTATTTTCTTAAATCGAGTCATTAAATTCAGGTCGGAGCGCACGAAACTCATTCCGCTCTTAAACCTTGGTTTTAATTACCGCGCCTCATGAGTAATTGTCCTCTCGGAGACTAATAAATAACATTATATAACGTTGCGTGTATGTAATTTTCTACGATGAGAAAATTCCGGGAGCAATATTGTTGTTCAGGGGACTTTGCGATCCGAGAGACAGTGAGGTGCCGTCGGCATCGCTCTGCGTGCAGCTCTCAGGTAACGTGCTGGGCTGACAGAAGAGGCTCCCGCCGGAGCGAGCAAAGGGAATGTGTAAGTAGGAACAACTCGCCATAATGAACAAGATACTTTCGTATTTCTCAGAGGATTACAAACTTTGTCAAGAAACGCGTATCTTAAGTATTTCTTGTTATAAAATCTACACTAATATATTAATACTGTGTAATTTTTCTTTGACCGCAATTACCTATAGGTACTAACTGAGGAGGAACTTGAAGTGAACAAGAGCAAAAAATTATTTCACAAAAACAGGGGTTAAGACATGTAACTTTTATTAAGTATTTTGATCTAGATGCTAAATAGCTTTTGTAAACGCGAGTATCGAGCTATGCGATCTAATATCATACATACTCGTATGTATATATGTACGTATAATAAAACTGCAGAGAGGTCAATTCTGTACATTGAATATATGTTCAAAATTAATATTGGAGGATGAGTGGTGATCGATACTGATGCCAAAAATGCAATCAGTAAATTTTTTGTCTGTCTGTCTATCAGTCTGTCTGTCTGTATGTGCACGCATGGGTTACAAACTACTGATGGGATTTAGAAGGGGGAACCAAACTTGGTACGATTGTAGTTTATACTCTTGGGCAGGTTAAAGGCTATATAAACTAACGCTAAGACACATAGGAGCTGAGCAGGGACGATAAATTTGAAGCAAGTCGTATGAAAATATGCGCTTTCGAGCTTTTGTCCTCGCATACGTTGATCATACAACAAAAGTATTACAAAGATGATGGTCTTCAAAAGATCTAAAAAAGTCCTCAATAGTATAGGTATACCTATTATTAAACTATTACTACAGGTTTTTTCGCGGCACAGAGGGTTGTTTTAGTAAGTAAAACACTTTTCCCAACTTTCCCAATCTCCTATAACATTTAAACAATTTATTTCTACACCACATAAAATAACAACAAGAAACAGAAGCTTATACTTATACTCTATGAACTAAATCACTACATAGTATAAAACAAAGTCGCGTCTGTTTGTCTGTATGCTTAAATCTTTAAAATTACGCAACGGATTTTGATGCGGTTTTTTGTAATAGAGTGATTCAAGAGGAAGGTTTTTATGTACAAAAATTCCCGAAATTCCCACGGGAACGGGCACAACGCGGGTAAAGCCGCGGGGCGCTGCTAGTACTAAAATATATGAAATTTAAACTAAGTACAGTGGCAGTGGTGTAGAGGACAGACACTATGGGGTTTGTTACACCCCACAGCACTGGTTTTTAGTCTGCCCCTTTCTCAATAAGGTTTTACGCAAATAATTTTACATGGAGGGTAATATTCTAATAAATAAATTAAATCACATGTAAACAAATAAATAAACTAAACAAGTGTAAGGTTAGTGCTAAAAAAAGTAATATAATTTTGTAAGTAATTTTTTTTTTAAATAATGACAACAAATAAATAATTAATTGCAACTATATGAAATATTGCTTCTGCAAACATGTCTAGCTGATGCACGGGTTGTGCAACGTGTTTGTATGGCGCCTCTTATATTAAATTATGTAAAAGTCCAGATCATCATGACATAACACTCGATAGTGTTCCATCACACGAATGAGGCCACAATGGGATCGACGCTGGCGGTGCCCGAGCCGAACACCGAGCACCGTGCCGAGCACTAAACCGGCGAGTTAATAATAACATTATGATGTCATTATCAAACTCAATTTCAATATGCGGAATCCTACGAGTATTTAATAACAAAATGAACAAAGAGAGTAGATATACCGCGGGCAGTGAAGGCGGCGCGGCGCGAGGCGGTGTGTAACGGTTAATTTCCATAGGGGCATGAAGCAGTTTGGCATTGTATTAACGTTGCTCTAACTGCGATTTCAGTAATTAAATTTTTGAACAACAAAAAAGGTTGTTAATTTCCAAGAGGTCGGGTAGGTCCCGCTCTGTTTGCGGTTCTCCTCATTCCCGACCCGTAATTGGACCCGCGCCCTCGCGACCTGCTCGCCGCACCATCATCACAATTGTCTCTCCCAATTGTAAATATTGGATACAATTACTAACTTTTTTCATAACACTCTGGAAACGTTCGGTAAAAAGTTAAATTAAACGAATTTCTCATCGCCGCTTTGTGATTGCAATCCATACCTACGGCGCGGCGCGCCGGAGGGTTCTTAAGACGATTCGCTTGGAAGGAGCCTACTCCCTACGTGCGAACGGTGCAGACGTGCAGCGCCGCCCATCGCCGCGCGGATCAAAACGTTATATCACCGCGCCCACAAACTGGATATTCCATTCCGCGCTACTGGTGTTGTTCGCATCACGCCAACGTTCATGACGCGCCGCAGACGGCGGCGAACTGAAATGTATACGAGTACAATGACGGCACACTATCATACGCAAACGACAGCCAAACAATTCCATTTCCATACCGGCATAATAACATTATGCTTTATGAATTATGAATGCTCTTTTATGTTGAAACATCTGAACGAATTTGAAGAAACTTGCACAGATTAACACTTAACAAATGATGATTCATACCTTTTATCAATTTTATCAAAATATGATCTAAGCATCTCATTCTCTGCACACGCGCTGTGTCCGCGAGGTCTAATAGCCGCTAGAAGGTATTACTTGAATATTTGTATAACATGTAGAGGGAGGCCCACACTGGGGTACCCACCCATAGTCCACGTTTGTTCGGGATGTTTTCACAGAAGTCGTTTAATGGTCGTGTTTCGTAAAGAAATAATTGAAATTCCAAGACTAATTTGAGATATGTTACCAAAGAGAATATACGCTACGCTGGATATAGCCGTCACGAGCCCGAGGCTTGGTTCGTTATTAACTCGACTCAGACTCGAGTTCAGATTTAACATATATAATGCATACTCGTATAGGTGGTAGGTATAAGTACCTGTTGTTGTTAGCCCGCAGCACAGGACTATCTATTTCAGGCATACTCGTATAATATTGTAGGTATACTTAGAGATCTTATTGGATAGATTATTGGGCCGACCCATAGTAGGTACCGAAGAAGGGTATAGGCATAGGTAACTAGTATATCACTAGAATAAGAGTAGGTAATTACAGATTAGAAAGACGATAGAATTTTTAAAATTTTCAGTTGTTCGATCATTTTAAATAACTCCAATCTAGGCATTACGCTTCTTGATATCTGCTTGGCTAATACTCCACGATTTTAAGAAAATATAATGCAGTTGAATTAATTTGTACATCTACAACATTCGTATTTAGATATATTTCCTTGTGCTTCATACTACGAGTAGGTGCATGTGGTGCATCCCCTAAGTAGGTGCTTGGCTGTTGACAGAGTCCGCATTTCAGAATATGTTTCTTCACTTACAATAAGCAAGTCGATGAGCGACGTGCTCGACGGCGCTCTCCGGGCGGTCGCTGCACACTACGAGTGGCCGGCGGCGCGATGTGATATGTAGGGCGGGCGGCGCGTCACACATGACGAGTAATGAGCCACTTTATATGCGCTCCTAGATGAATGGAGTCCCTCTTTCTATTGTTGTCACTTGATTTGATCATGTTTGCCAAATAGACAAAAGGAATTACGTTTGTGCGGACGTCTTTGTTCCTGATTAAATTATGTTTGCTGACAGACGAAAACGAATTACAACCTACCTACATACTTCCAAGTTAGTTTTCTACTTCGCCTCCGACTTTACAAATCCCTTTGATGCGATTCAAACGAGTAATCCCGGTATTAGGTACTTCCTTAATATGTTTGTGTTGCGAAGAGTTCCTTGTTACAAGCTTACCCCTCGCTGTACGACTATACGACTATACAGACATACATTTCAATTCTTGGGAGGGCTCCCTCGCGTAGGCGTGCTTATTGATAATATGCCGAATTCTTATTGACATCATGGATTACGACTTGGTGACTTTTAATTCTTTTAGCACCGAGTTAATTGCTCTCATGTGATCAGCGCACGCCGGGATCAGTAAACAAATGACCGAACAAGTGGTAATCTATTGTGTTCCGATCAGAACTAATCCTAGCCATTACTCCTCGATAATCCTCTAATCAGAGAAGAAATCCTTCCGAGAATACATTACGGCGGACGTGATACACAATATCCTGCCGAAGATGTCGTTATTAAGTATAACCTAACATATATTATTATTGCATATACTTACTAAGTTTCATAGAAAATTTGAGTGATTGTACTAAATTAAACGAGTCTAGATAGCATCAGAATATTCTTTTCTATTTTAATAAATACATATTATAACGCGACATAGACCCGTTACATTTAGTATAATAATACGTTAGAATTATAATGTGATGTGATTATACTTACTAAATTAAACGCATCTATATCGCTTTAGACAATAATTATTATACGTATTTTAATAAATTCGTTATATTATATTAACTACCTATGTATCGTATTTTAATAAGTACGTTATATATTCTAACCCGATATAGACCTGTTTCATATAATGAGTGCAAATCGTGTGAGTTTAAAAAGTATAAAATGTAAGTGATTTATACACGAGTAGGTATATAGATACCATGTTATATGGTTTAAATATAGGTAAAAATATTAGAGTTACTAAATATTATAAAACTTTACTAAGATTTCAATATTATTATATAGGTAGGTTCGAGGAGTATACACTGGCTGGACATCTCGAGGTAACGCATTACTACGGGTTTTGTCGCGGCACAAAAGTTTATGTTTAAGCGAGTTGCAGAAGTATGCTGCCCAGCTGGGCCAAGTGGTTACGCGGCCTATGGCTCGTTTATATTAATCGTATAGTTAGAGCGCATTCGTTAGCTGACTGAACTCAGTAAACGACTGATGTAAGTACGAAGATAAAATAATTGTGCAGCCGTTTTTGAGTTAAATATAAGTGGTGTCACATTACATTCGCAGTAAGTATACCTACATCGCTGGTCTCCATTTCGCGGTGTCACAGAACAGCACAGACGACGACCAAAGAGTGCAGAGTGGTGTGAGTACAAGACGAGCTTGCATATTAATACTCTATTTAATCGACTTACTGATACATTTTAAAGTTGAATAAGTTAGTTAGGTACACTATTTAAACTATCACGATATGAACACATTGTAAACACTAATCTAGATGGGACTTAATCGCGAATAAAACATTTAATGCATACCTCAACGTTTCGGTCGTGTCGCAACGGCCGTGTTCACGTGTACTGGATTGCGAATGTTGTTTACACTATTTGGTTGAAGGGGCGCAATCTGCACTATTTAAGGTCCACGCCACGACACACGACGCTGACAACGTCCGAAGGTTTCCTACACTTAACCTCGCGATGTGTACACTTGTTTATCACTGGATTCCATGCAGGCGAAAGTTTAAAACCGCTTTCCCGGTTGACATTTTTGTGTTTGTTAATTTCAACCGCTTCACGTACAAGTCTTGAGAAATAGTGACGTTCGTTGGAAAGTACTTTCGACCTGTGGATCGGATGGTTCCTTATCGCACACGGTATACAGGAAGCCTACACACTCGGACAAATACCTGAATGCGTTGTCTCATCACCACCCGAGACATGTCCCATAAGTCCCGTCTAGATTAGTGTTTACAATGAATAAGTTAGTGTTTGTGCCTTTGGAAGATTTGTTTAATTTCGTGCCTGGAGGTTTGACTAAGGTTGTTGTAAGTAATGTTGACGGCACCGACTCCAATACTTTCAAGTTAAAAATTTGTCTGGAACTCGATTAAATAAATTATTAGTATGCAATTTCGTCTTGCACAATCAATCTTTTTGTTATACAAACTGTACTAGATTTTGAAGTCGGTTAGTTTTTTTATTTCACGGTTTTCAGTATTAAAGAAATTCTACCGAATCATCAGATCAGATGACCAGACAGTAATGGTACTTATAAGTCATTAAGGATTCCTTGAACATTTCCTTAACTATCCTTCCATTTCATCATCAGATCCCTAATGACGGTCTCACCCACCTACTTACCTAGTTGTAAAGTTCCCATCCTTCGATCAACAATACACAACTAACAATATCAAAGCTAAATACTGTCCGCGAGGATGACGTGTGACAGCTTATTTTGTTTACTACCGAACTGAAACAAAAGTTTTAAAACAGTTCGAAGCTCAACCTAATAACACCCATGGCACCTAGCAATAAAGTAGCAAATCTTATGAATAAAATAAGAGCTCACTTTTCAAATGAGGCCTTATTCACCGAGACGTATTTTTTACGCCGACCCGACATCTAAGTATTTGTGTATTGTTGATCGAAGTTCCCATCAATAAAATATTAATCAAACCCAAACACAAGGTAACTGCTGTAAACCGTTGAGTAATTCCCTTTACACTTACTTACTCCTTCGTGTTCATAATCAGCAATTCCGTCATCAGATCGACTCCAGACCTTCATAAAATTGTAGTTCTTTAAAATCCAAACGAAATTGAAAAAAATACAAACGCACTAATCGTCCTCATTGCTTATTTTTACTAACGACATTAACTCAATGGTTTTCCCTATGATTTCCGAAAGTTCTCCTGGATTTCACTGGGGTGCCATCAGGTCCTGGTTTCCTTAACATGGGACCACCCCTGGAATATCTCCTTCCAACAAAAAAAGAATCATCGTAGGTAATCAGTTCATAAACAACAAAGTTATCCGCATACACGCAAAATAAGAGTATACGGTCGTTTTAAAGTCGGTTAATAAATAGATTACTACCAACAACTAATGCCATCTGGCGTCGAGAAAAGGCAGGATGATCGGGATCGGAATGTGATCGGAATCGGAATGGTTGTCAGTTCTTATGGACTGTCATCTGTGTCAATGTCAAACAAATTATTGACAATCATTGTCAGTTTGACGTCAAAAAACCTTTTTTTAATCTATTCTTGTTTCGTGGTCTGTGATTCTATTCATTAATTCATTCCTTCCTTTTATTTATTCATTCGTATGGTTGGTATCTATGTATCTTGTTGGTATTGGAAATATAATCTCGAAACTTGCTAAAACTTATTTATTTTGTTTATACAAAGTTGTAAGTTTTTAATAATCTGGTTACATAAATAAATACTGTAACTATACTTAATAACATTAATATTTGTTACCATAACAAGTTTTCAAACAGGTAAGTTCAATAATCTAAATATTAATAAATATCGTCATACCAAATCAGGTTATCTTAAATGTATTTCCTGGTATTTCAGGGTCAGTCGTTATGTAGACAACGAAGAATACAAAGAACTATCGGTCGCAGTATTACGTTATACTCGGACGCTGCGGAAATGAAGAAAGTGGTGTTGTTCAAGAGCGAGTCTGAAGATTACGAGAAAGCTTTCAGGGAGAGCAACTATGAGACGGTGTTCGTGGAGCCGCTGCAGTTCTCTCTGGTGAGTGCGGAGGCGCTGGCGAGACGCCTGGAGCGGCCGCAGTACGCAGGGCTGGTGGTGACGAGCGGCCGCGCCGTGGACGCACTGGCGCGCTGCTGGGACCCCGCCAAGTATCTGCTGTGGAGCACGCGCCGCGTCTACACCGTCGGGGAGGCCACCGCGCATAACATCAAACTCTCCTTGGGACTTGACGCCACAGGACATGCCTCTGGTAATGCAGAAAATTTAGCTAAAATAATTCTTGATGAAAATCCTGAAGGATCCGAATTTTTATTTCCGTGCGGTAATCTGAGGTCAGAAATATTACCAAGTACCCTTGGCGAAAGGGGTATCTCTGTGGATGCTCTCACAGTGTATGAAACAAAGGAAAATGATAATTTAAAGATGGATCTCATGGAACTGAGTTCGGTTCACAAGCCATGTTGTCTAGTGTTCTTCAGCCCATCGGGGTGCGAGTACATCTACCGGCAGCTTCAGACATTTAGCAATAATCTATCAATGTTACCACACTTTGCAATAGGCAACTCAACTGCACATAAAATTGAGAATCTCGGATTAGAAATAGCAGGAGTCGCAGCCAAACCACGGGCTGACAGCTTAGTTGAGACTGTACACAAATATTTTGTCACTTGATGACCAATATATAGGTGCTTATTTAATTTATACAAAACAGAGTTTATTATTAAACAAGATAATTATATGTTCAAATATAGTCTATAATGAAACACGACAAATGTACAATTAATTATAAGGTGATGGTTTTATATTTACATTGTTAAATTTTATGAAATAATAAATAAATTAGTCAATTCATTTTAATGATGGGTTCATATTTGATACTATATACCTACTTCATAAGTAAAGGTATGTATGGTGTGACGAATGTGAAAGGACTTAATGATTAATTCATTTTAATGGCTCATACAGTTTACCAATCTGGCTTGGAATGTGTCTTTACAGCTGTGTCAAGTCAATACAGACACCAAATAGCCTCAATTTTGGCTGCTCACATACTAAATTATTAAAAACCAGCAGCACTCCGCGGTTTTACCCGCGTTGTGCCTGTTCCCGTAGGAATTTCGAGATGAAAAATAGCCTGTAGCCTTCTTCGATAAGTGGAATATCCAACACTGAAAGAATTTTTCAAATCGGACGAGTAGTTCCTGAGATTAGCGCGTTCAAACAAACAAACTGCAGCTTTATAATATTAGTATAGATAAGACTTATACGAGTCAATACTTCAGTAGTTGTATAGTATGGGTGTGTCACACGTCGACAGCGTGGTTGTTGCGCGGCGCGCGAGCCGGCGGCGACGCGTCGGCCTGCAGCCGCGTCAGCGCCCAGTAGGTGGCCGCCGAGCCCGCGACCACGGCGCACGACCCACACAACGAGACCACCTGCAAACCGATTAGCATGTCACGTGCAGAATGTAGTTACTCCACATTTTACGTACAACATAAAGTATATCATAACTCTTACGAATATAACATGGCTTAACGTACAATTTGTAGGTACACGTGTCCACATTGCACTCACCGCGTGCACGTAGTGCAGCGCCGCGGACAGCTCGCACGAGTGCAGCGCGAGCGCGCCCACAACCAGCAGCGCCGCGCCGCTCACCGCGCTTAATGTTATATCCTGCGCGACGAATATTTTAAATTAACTTATCTAAGTAATTGTTTGTGAATGTAAAGCTGTGCTACGAGATTCAACCCGCAATGTACGGTCTGGCTGGTCTTTCTTTACTTATGCCTATATATAAGTACTTTCTAATACATAATTATGAAGAGGAAAGATTTATATGTTTGTAATTAATGACTAATCTCAAAAACGACCAAAAAATTTCTCAAAATCTTCTCGGTAGTGCAAATTAATGGCGACTAAAAGTAAGTCCCATGGAAATACCACTGGTGTACCTGTGAGGTACTAGGCGCCGAACGACCTTTAATTGAATTGATTCATCGGCGACAGTATTAAAATATATGATTATTATGAGTAAACGTACAGTGTAGAAGAAGAGCACAGGTGCTTTAATAGGTACGTGTAGCGCGAGGGCTCCGATGAGCGCCGTGAGGAGCGCCGCGGCCGCCAGCGGAGCCCCCGCCGCGACGCCGCCCCCGCGCGCGCACCGCGCTGCGCCTCCGCCCCACACGAACACCACGGACGTACACACGCACGCTACCTGCCCGTATCATTAAACAACTTTCATAAATGAAGACCATTTTTAAGACACCCTATTCGTGCATTGAGTTATATGTACTAATGTTAGTACATAATATATGTCCAATAGATCAGAGATGGACAGACGTCGCAGCGCAGCCAACAACGAAAACTATATATACATAATGTCCGAATGGACTGATTCAAGTCACAATGAAAATTGAAGAGCAACAATCATATTGTGACTTCCAGGGGAATTGAAGCCGCAAATTCCGATAGGTACAGTAGGTAGGTAGTTATTTCTTATTATCTACCCGCAGTGCCAAGCTATTTTTACATGCGTTGTACCTGCACCCGTAACAATTACGGTATCCATCGTACATATGTGCACCTCCAACACTGACCTCTATTATTTTAATAGAAGTCAGTTACCTCCAACAATAATATCTGTCAAGAGTTCGACGTTATATCTGATATCTGTAACAAACGTTTTACTTTTTTATTATTATTTTGGGTTTGATTTGATTATTTTGGAAATTTGTTTTTAATTTCATTTCGTTTATTTTTGTTATAGTGTGTAAATTAGCTTAGAGCTATAATTGCATGCTGTGTTTATTTCTAGAAGGATTTAAACATAGTTCTTTTATTTTATGCTTATTTTATTTTTTAACAATTACATGACATACGTGTACCTAATAGGTACCTATAAGTTTAAACCAATAAAGGAAAAAAAACAAATACCGTCCTATATTAATATATCATGATATCGTTAGGTTTATCAGCAGTCAGTGTTAGAGCGTTTGTCCACCGCCGCCGGCACCGGACCGTCATCACCGGGAACGAGATTATTTCGGCCAGAGTTTATTATGACGTGACGGATGTGCGGTGGACACGCGGCTAAAGCAAAACGCTCTAAATGTATCTACCGCTACTTCGGCACCGTCATCTCGTTCCCGGTGACGGTCCGGTGCCGGCGGCGCGGCGGTGGACAAACGCTCTTACTCTTATTTTGACATAGGAAGATAACGTACTGAATACCTACAAAGATACCGCCATTCACAATTCTAGCTAATCGTCAATATCTTAATTAATACTAGTAATTACTCGTACATCATATTCAATTACTGTAATCCACAGACTATGCTTGACACAGATAACAATGTAGGTATCTATGTTTTTAATCGCATCTACGATTTTTTTTATTAGAGAAATCAATTATCTAGTCCGATAGGGGCTTCATTTCCACTACCACCTTACTAATGGCGTTATTATTTTTAGCACTTTAGATATTAAATGATTTGTCCCATTCCGACATACACTCTTTTCCTAAGAGCAAAAGAGATGAATTTACGCAATAAGGCGGTAAATCTTCGCTTCACAAACAAAAGTTTTTCTTTGCCCCTATTACTGTTATTCCTATTACCAATGCTGCAGCGGTTCCACCCGCAGCCAAAGGATGAATCTAGGATGCAATTTAGTTACGCAGTAAGTGCTTCGCTCTTCCGTGACTATGACACCTCTCCCTCCTCGAGTCTTGAACAACCATTAGCGGTGTTAGTAGGTGTTACAAAAGTTTTAACATGACAAGGTTCTCATACTCAACAATTTCATGAACCCATACATGGATCAGCACACTATCGTGTAATACAAAATAATAAATTCGTAAACTTACAAAAGAGAAAATCTTCAGGATCCCGTCAGTTGATAGAAATAGTTTATAATCCATGTAATATTTGAGGAAATGATTAGTAGACAGGTAGGGCGCGACGGAGAGTCGCCGAAGCACGTGTTGCCGCCGCATGTCTCCCGGACCGACAGACGGACGGGCGCCGTCTACCGCCCGCACACTACGTGCTCCTATCACTAAAACATCGCAATGATAACCATCTTTCATCACAGTAAAACACAACAATTGTATAAAACCATATAATTATTATCATTAAAATTTGAAAGTAAAAATGACTCGCACATACTTATGTACTTATATTCGTAGGTACTCTGACCGGAAACATTTTAATCACTAATTTTGGAAATATATTTTCTCATGTGATTGCGGTCCCATACTAGATAACTTAGTTCACAAACACACAGAGGCATGTAACGTACGAGTGAACACATCTCACTAACTATAAGAAAATAATTAATCTTCTGGTTACAATAAATATCAATTATGTGATAGGTACTTATTTTTACTTTAGCTTTTACACTAACAATATAATAAATGTGCGTATTGTCTTATTATTCTACGTTACATTTGAGGTAAAAATGTATGATAATACACTATAGACTATACTTGACTAGCATCAGTTGAGATACAAAAGTAACTAAATTATTGAAGAATAATTAAATGAACCCAGACACTCGTCACTTCACATCATTAGCCGTCAAAGGGAATTTACGTGGGTCCCGAAAGTGGCAGAAATCACGTGAAAATTATTAAGTAACTAGACTGCAGGTAACCGCGGCCTTAGTCACTTTTAACATGTTTACGGATTCACGTCACTAGTCTGGTGGGCAGATCGTCGCGGATAAATACCGTATCATCGACAGAGTCATGGGGACAGCCAGCGGCGATGCGACAGTGAGCGGTCTCACGGTATCGGCGAGTCACAACTGCCCTACTGTGTCCATACATCGTGAACCACACTCGCACGTTACATACAACACACACCTCACGGAATAACACGACGCATCGTTTACAGTTCTCATATGATAAATCAGTGCGTCAATTGATTTCCAATGAATCCAGTGGCAGTTTGAAACCCTTATAATATTATAAACAAGAGCCGCGGCGACTCAACACACAATACAATTTTAGAGATTGGGGTCGGAAGAGGAATACACGAGGTTCAGCGGCGACGAGTCTGCCGTCACAAACGATAACGTGATATGTACACTACTTACACGAAACACAAACCGAATGAACACGATTCAGCCGTCACTGCCGGCCGCCGCGCCGGGCCGACTCGACTCGAGAGCTGGACGCCGACACAGATTCGATACAAAGGTAAGCTCGTAGAGCGACTCGTTACACCGGACAGTACAAAATATCTTATAACAATCTTATTATCTCGAATGTTTCTCTTACATCTACCTACAGTTACAGTATTTAGAACAAGTCATATATAGGCAACATATGAAGTAACCCATTACAAGCGTCATGTTAAACAAAATTACATTCAATATACTCCCCTATACAGTATAACAATCATATTAAATGCAATACATATTCTGCTTACAAGTAAAAGTTACCCTTTGAATACATTCCAGTGTATAATCCAGTAACAGTAGTGTATAATTATCAGAATTAAAGTTATTTATTACATTATGTATAATAATAAGTATCATATTAAAAATATAAAAAGTGGACGAAAAGGGACCGAGGACAGAGAGCGAAACATGTGAGCGCAAGGAAACGGAACGGCGGAGGATGCAAACAAGTGACTACCGACTAGAGCGGCTACTCCGCTTCGACTAGTGCGCGCAATCAAGACAAAGGAACTAGGAGCTAACGTGACTAGCATGGAATCAGACTCGCGAGCGCAACACCAAGCCCGAGATCGCAAACATCGCAGATAATATTCAAAGAATAGCGAGAATCGAACGACGAATGAGTCCAACATCACTCTCAACCATATCGAGACCGTTCGGGGGCGGCGACTCCTTCAGAAGTCGGTGGAGGGCCGCCACTATAAGGAGGCGTCGCGCGGCGGCGGCGCCGCGGCGGGCACGGCGCGGTAGGCGCCGCGCTGCGGGCCGCCGCGCCGCCGCGCCGCCGCCAGCGCCGCCGCCGCCGCCGCCGCGCCCGCGTAGCCCGCGCCCGCCGCCGCCAGCGCCGGGCCGGCGGGCGCGGGCGGCGCCGCGCCCAGCGCCGCGCGCAGCAGCAGCGACGCGCCCGCCGCCAGCGACGCCAGCGACCAGGCGCAGCACGCGCCGCCGATCAGCGCCCACGGCAGCGGCAGCAGGCGGTGCAGCCGCGACACGCGCAGCGCCAGCAGCGCGCCCTGCACCAGCGCCGACGACAGCGCGCCCAGCAGCAGCGGCCGCGCGCCGCCGCGCCACCCGCCGCCCCACACGCACCCGCACACCGTCACGCTGCACGCCTGCAACACAACACCCTCACCTAACATTACCACCACAACATCTTACACACTTATAATTCATTTGTAAAGTGGTAAAGTAGGGCTACTCCACTAAGTCGGAGTGTGACTGCGGTGCCCCAGACCAGGACATGGTTCACCTCTTGTCCTGTCCTCTGTGCCCTACCACCTGCACTAAAGAGGACTTACTGGACGTCTCAGACGCTGCCCTCTCTCTTGTGAATTACTGGTCCGGGAAAATATAAATACTGAAAATTATTTTGCGCCATTGACTCGAAAGAAGAAGAAGAATTCATTTGTAATATTTGTCCAAGTGATTATGGGGCGGTAGCTTCACATAAAAGCCAACCCTCTCATAGGTTTCACAATTCCTTAAATATCTGTTAATTTTGTAACGCGAAATCCGCCGTCCACCCTCAATTAAGCAACCAATAAATATTTTTAATGATATGTCAAAGTCAATGAATATTTTGACAATATTACGAAGATTCCTAAAAATAAAAGAGATCAAGTATCAGCTTCACCTCGGGTAATGAGGTATGAACACGCTCAGATAGGCAGTTTTTTAAGGAGTCATAATAGCATAATCTTTGTAACTCATAAACTAAGCAAAAGGTGTAATAATGTAATGTTGTACTAACGAGTATGAGAAAGGTGGCGAGTCCGTGCAGCGTGAGCAGGTAGCGCAGGTGGCAGTAGAGTGGCGCGAGCGGCTGCGGCGGCGGCGGCGGGTCGCGGCGGTATTGCGCGTGCGAGTCCCACGAGCGCTCCGTCGCCTCCGTGCCCGCCGGCGAGCGCCCGCCCGCGCCGCCGCCGCACCCGCTGCCCGCTATCTCGAAGTCCTGCAATGTTACATTCACATTAATATTATCCAATTACCCAATTCATTCATTGTATATAAAAATCAATTGTGGTTTGTTAGTCTCGCTAAAACTCGAGAATATAAGTTTATTAAGCATAGACTCAGCCAAAAGGCATATTACTCTATTTCGGAGTATGTTCTAGACTCAGAAGTTTGGAAATGAATTGCTCTATTATTTAAGGCTTAAAATTGTTAATACAATCATTTAAAAATATGACGACCCCATTGAGTTTCTTGTTAGTTCTTCTCAGTAGGTGGCACAATGCAAACTAACATACACTTAATTTTAAGCTGACGATTATAAATCATTGTAATGATCTGATATAATAAAGACATTTGAATTTGAATGGATGCATAGATTTATTTAATTCTGGTTTCGAAATGTTTATCATAATCCAGGGAAGGTTTAAACGGTAAACAGTTACGGAATAAACTGCAGCAGGGCACAGCTAGTTAACAATATTTTTATGATTACAACAAGAGTTTTATACATACTGCCCATGCCCATGTCCTTCACTTTAATAGGTAATATTGAAGTTGTTTCAGTTATTTAACTATGCAATAGGAATAGTTTTTTTTCTTTCAACCTTGTGAGGTTCTGTGAATTTAACATTGAGAGAAACACAAACAACATCAGTAAGACGGTATTAGTGTCTTCCATATTCACACTATTTAGAGAAAAGATGCTAACAAGCATTACATTATTTATAGGTACTAGCTATATGGCCATTCCCATTAAACACAAACCCCAACTTATATTATATTCTTTGAATAAACATAACATTGTTTTTTTAAATAATATTTCACAGTAAACTCTGGTTTCATTAAGTAGAATAATAACATATGACACAGAGTGCCTTGCGGTTTTACCCATGTTGTGTAGGAATCTATTCCTGTAGGAATGTCAAGAGCCTGTTACCTTCCTTTTGAGACTGACTATTCAATACAAAAATTTATACATCTCAAACTGGTTGTCTCTGAGAGTAGCCCATTCATCTGAACAAAAAATCAAATGCTTCAGCTTTAATATATCAGAACTCACACAGACTACACAGGCCACAGACCCTCCTAGTAGTAGATTGTTCATCTTAGGCAACATGACACATTTATTAAAACTATCTCAGAAGTATAGACAGAGTTAAAGAGGGAAAGAGGAAGATCAACAAATGTAATAAAAGGTGAATGTTACTGTGTTACAGAGAGAGAAATCTACAATGTGGACTGTGCTCATGATAACAAGATATACTGTATATTATGAAAAGCCTGTATGATTGGCAGTAACCTCTCAGTTACCAACTGAAGTTGTTAATATAGTGAAGAGTATACAATGCTGTTATTCAACATGATACAAACAATCTTTTCTTCTATATATCAATACAAATGCCCTATCTGTTGTATAGTATAGAGTGACTAGGAAGTAGGAACATGTAGCGCAAGTGTAAGTATAAGTAGTGGTGGGGAGCGGGGTGCGCACCTGCACGTCTTCGCCGCGGCAGCTGGTGGGCTCCAGTTCCCGGATCTCGTCCAGCAGCAGCTCCACCTCGTCGGTCGAGTATAGCTCGCTGACAGACACGTAGCGCGCCGGCGCCGCTTGCATATCACCCGCCGCCGACCCGCGCGCCGAGCCCCGCGGCACCTGCTCTCACCATACCCCGGACTGCGCCGACACAGACACACCACAACCACAACCACACCTCCAACATATCCACCACCACATTTAAAATGCACTAACACATTTATCACACACCCTCACATCTGCTTCTTTAGATTCAACATCATTCATTCCATTTCTTGGAGCAAAACATTAACTATCCTTGTTGACTAGTTAATATTTCGATGACGCTCTTTTTAGGTATTAGCACGCCATATTTGTTTTATCAACCAACCAAGTAAACCAACCAGCAACCACCATGAACCATCACCCAACCAACCAACCAAAGCAACCAACCAGCCCAACAATTTGGCTTGGCATGAATGAAAGTTACTGTCACTGCTAGAAACGTCAAATAGCATCAAAATCATCTGTCAAATTTATTGACCACAGAGTAAACATGAATGTAAGCGAAAATAAGCTTGTTTCGTGGACACTGGTCTGTGAAAATAAGTGATCACAACCTTCGATCAACAGTAGACAACTGTAATCAACTGTTGATCAAAGATCACAACAGCTGCCCGCCTAGCATAACACTCAAGAATGTTCACTTATTTCAATTTTAAGTTTCTCATATTCCCACATACTAGCCCGGCTGAGCACACAATATGTACCTGACTACAAAATAATCTATTTTTGTATTTTAAAATCATTATAGTCCCTTTGAGATACACTGCATAATTCCGAACTGTAGCGAACTGTACAATTCCGGCTGACATCTACGGCTATTCCATGGAAGTGTGTTAGACACCAGTTAGGAAAAGTCTTTGTATCTAGGTATCTCTTGTAGTTTCAGACTGGGAAAACATGGCAGGCATACATGTCGCATACCACTAGATCAAGGCATAAAAAAAATAAGTACTTAAGCCAATTATTTTCATATTATCTTATTGTATAGCAGTGGAGTCTTAAGTCTATTCACATATTTTTTCGTCACTTAACAACTAGATTATCATAATCACAGGATCAATAATGTAATGAGTATACTCTAGTATACTATTTATGTACTTTATAATTTTTTAATAACATACGTAATCTGAACTACGTAATTAATTACTAATCAACAATCTTGCTGGCAGCTAATATTATAAAATAATATATTATAAGAAAAAATATACCACATCGCGGTATATACACGAAATTATATAAAAAGGAAATGTTGATTGTCATTAACAACAGAATTTCTTTAACAATAAAATAAACAGTCATAATCCATACAAATTATGTATCACTTTTTCAACAATATTCTTAACATTACGGTTGCTTAGTGCGCAAGATGGGTTCGAGGTAGAAGTTATTTCTGTTGCGTCATTTTGAGCGTGTGAGCGGTGGCTGTCATAGCGGTTTGAAGCCAGGCGGTGGCTGGACGCCCGCAATCGGTCTCTTAGACCGCAGGTAACAGTCGGCGGCTGTCGGGTCCAACAGGCGCAGCAATGTCACTACTTGGGCTTCTTCAGTCGTCAGTGGGTATGGCGGCTGGTTCGACATGTCGCACATGCTCATAAGGCTATTGTTCATCGTTGGAACACTATTCGTCGGGTTATGCTGAAGTGTCGGCATATTTGATGAATTTTGCGGCATTACTGGCATATTTATCATGTGCGGCAATGCCGGCATAGTGACCAAGTATTGCGACATCGCCGGTATATTTGATGAATGCCGCATTCTTGGCGAAAAATTTACCGAGTTTTGCGGCATCCTCGGCACATTCACAGTGCCAAGTGGCACACTTGGCATTTTTATAGAGTTTTGTGACATCGTCGTCGGCAAATTTGTAGAATCTTGTGACATCATTGTGGAATTGTAGGAAAATGGCATATTTGTCTTGTTGTGCGGTGTCGCTGGCATATTCATCAAATTGGGAGGCATTATTGGTACATTACTCAACATCATTGAACTCATTGACAAATTTTCCGTATCAGACGGCATTTCTGGGATATTTGTCGTGCCGGGCGAATTCATCGACGAGTTGGAGGCCATGTTACGTGAAACCACAAATAAATTAGATTCACTGTTATGAGAATTCAATGCCCTATCATTCGATGGCACATCGTTCGTTATATCGTGTGATGGCATCATTTGCGACAAGCAGCCGTGAGGAGTCGCGTCTTGGTAAGGTGCAGTGGAACGTATTTGTGGCGAAGCTTCCAGAAGCGATCTTGCCGACATGCGGGGGTTGATCCGGGTCGCCCCTGGGTTGTTCGGGTGTCGATCCGGCGCCGGGTCGGGAGGCGCCAGCACGTGCCGGCGGTACGCGTCCACGAATTCCAGCCGGATGCCGTCGCGCAGGTAGCACTGGATCTCGCTGAAGTTGGGCGTGGCGCCCCGCTCCAGCGCGTCGAAGCGCGGCAGCAGGTAGCGCGCGCTCGCCTGCAACAAACATGCGTCAGGCGCGGCGCGCGCGCAGCCGCGCCAGCAGCCCGGCACTCACCGGCGCGCCCGCCGCGTCCGCGTGGCCGGCGCGCACCAGCTCGCGGCCCAGCTCGCGGTCGGCGGCGCCGCTCGTGTCCACCAGCAGCGTGCACACGCACTCCTCCGCGCCGTCCACCGCCACCACGTTGGCCACGAGCCGCCGGTCCATCAGCAGGCGCAGGAAGGCGGCCGAGGCGGCGGCGGGCCAGTGCAGCGCGCGCGCCACGGGCCGCACGCCCGCCAGCCGCGCGCGCAGCGCCTGCGCCGGCAGCGCGGCCCAGCGGCGCGGCAGCGGGCGCAGCGCGCGCGCCGCCGCGCGGTCCACCGTGCCGTAGTCCACGTGCCGCACCTGCACACACGGGCGGGTGAGCGGCGAGCGCGCCCCGGCGCGCGGCGGGCCGCACTCGCTCACCTTCACGAACTCGTCGTCCAGCACGGCCACGATGATGGCGCGGTGCCAGTCGCGCTCGTACAGCGCGGCGCAGTGGTGCCCGACGCGGCACGCGCCGCGCGTCAGCCGCCGCTGCTGGCCCTCGCCGCGCTCGTAGTACTCGCTGCGGACACACGGGCCGTCGGTGCGTGCGCTCGCGGCCCGCCGCCGGGAGCGCCCGACCCGACCGATACTCACTTCATCTCGTCCATCATCTCCTCCATGGCGATGTCGAAACGGTCCCCGAGGCGGATCATCCAGAAGTGCGAGGGCGAGTACACCTCGCCGACCATCACCTCTATCATGGCGCCGGGGCGGAAGTCGGCGAGCGAGGAGGGCGGGATGGTGTCGAGGAAGTGCATGCAGTCGGCGGGGAACACGTCGGGGTCGTAGTCGACGCCGGGCAGCGCGTCGTCGTCGGGCGCGGGCGGCGAGGCGGGCGGCGCGGCGCGCGCACGCGCGGCCCGCGGCGGCGCCGGCGCGCCCGCCCACATCACGCGCCCCGCGCCGCCGCCCGCCGCGCGGTGCACGCTCACACGCTCCATGTCGCTCAATGCGCTCACTATGCCCGTGTAACCGAACTGACTGAAGTTCAAAGCCCGCTTGAAGCGCTCCCTGGGAAAAAAACCATGAACATATCATAATATATAAAGCTTAATTTATAATCATAATTTATACATTTATAAATTTTCAGAAATTATTATGATTTAATTCCATTTATACATTACATTACCTTAAGCTTGATAGTAGTTCAATACTCATGAATATCTCACAAATGGCCCTTCTTGATTTATATAGAGATACCTTTAATTATTAGACCAGGGCCGAAGCCTACAAAAATGGTAAAAAATGAAAAAAAATTACAGTAGGATGAAACCCATTAGAAAAGCAGGGGAATATGATCAAAATGAGAGGAAACATAAATTACAGTCGATCCGAGTTCGGGAAGGGGGAAGGGGGTGCGTTTTTAGGGGTAATAATGGTTTATCTCGATTTCCGGAAAAACCACAAGTCCTACGGAAATAAGTCAAATGGCAAAGTTGTAGATAATAAAATGATCTACAACTCTTGTATTGTCAACTTTTTCACATAACCTCAAAATATATGTGAAAAATTCAAAAAACCACGTTTTTTGGTTTTTTACGTTTATCTTCCTCAAAAAAAAATTTTTTTCTACGATATTTGGTGAAAACTTTCCTTATTATGTCCCAAATATACTGTAATTTATTCGATTAAAAATATTAATTTTTTCACCTTATTTTGAATTAATATCGAAAAAACACCCTAATTTTCAATCGAAAATTCTGACGTCAAAATATCAGTTTTTTTCAAATAGTTGGTATGTTTTCTGTTCGTTGAAATCTCTACTTTCCGATGGTGAAAAAAAAAAAATATGTTACTATAGAAAATCTCTCAGAAAATGCAAAAAACTCGAATACGATAATTTTTTAAAAAAGTTGATTTATTTAATTCTAATTACATTTATGTCATAGAAAATCTCATTATATATAAATATAAATGTAAATCGTACTATTAAATGTAGATATAGTCCAGTCATTATAGTAAGTTCACCTCGGAATTTGAGATACCCAGCTGTAAGTCTGTAAATACTTGTATATTGACACCCTAAAAGTTGTCTCATCATAACTTACATATGGTAGGGTGTACGCAAATATTAAATTTCAAGTTCAATTTCACAAAAATCGGTTTTTGCGCTTTTTTGTAAATATCTCAACGGTTCACCGTATGAAAAAAATCTTTGAACAAAATTTGTAGAGAATTTTGTATTCTACAATATTGATAATAAATATAAATAGCAAAAAATCCATAGGAAATGAGATATTTACAAAAAAGCGCAAAAACCGATTTTTGTGAAATTGAACTTGAAATTTAATAGTTGCGTACACCCTACCATATGTAAGTTATGATGAGACAACTTTTAGGGTGTCAATATACAAGTATTTACAGACTTACAGCTGGGTATCTCAAATTCCGAGGTGAACTTACTATAATGACTGGACTATATCTACATTTAATAGTACGATTTACATTTATATTTATATATAATGAGATTTTCTATGACATAAATGTAATTAGCATTAAATAAATCAACTTTTAAAAAAAAATCTCGTATTCGAGTTTTTTGCATTTTCTGAGAAGATTTTCTATAGTAACATATATATATTTTTTCACCATCGGAAAGTAGAGATTTCAACGAACAGAAAACATACCAACTTTTTGAAAAAAGCTGATATTTTGACGTCAGAATTTTCGATTGAAAATTAGGGTGTTTTTTCGATATTAATTCAAAATAAGGTGAAAAAATTAATATTTTTAATCGAATAAATTACAGTATATTTGGGACATAATAAGGAATGTTTTCACCAAATATCGTAGAAAAAAAAATTTTTTTGAGGATGATAAACGTAAAAAACCAAAAACGTGGTTTTTTGAATTTTTCACATATATTTTGAGGTTATGTGAAAAAGTTGTCGATACAAGAGTTGTAGATCATTTTATTACCTACAACTTTGCCATTTGTCTTATTTACGTAGGACTTGTGGTTTTTCCGGAAATCGAGATAAACCATTTTTACCCCTAAAAACGCACCCCATTCCCCCTTCCCGAACTCGGATCGACTGTAATTTATGTTTCCTCTCATTTTGATCATATTCCCCTGCTTTTCTAATGGGTTTCATCCTACTGTAATTTTTTTGGTTTCAAAAATTATCTACCCTGGTCTATATATACCTACAAGCCACACCCCATGTTACCCGTGTTACCCGCATTTACCCGTTCCAGCGGGAAATTCGGAATAAAATGTATCCCATGTGTTATTCTGATGTATACCTATACTGCTGTAAAGTTTCATCCAAATCTGTCGGTCGGTTCAATGGTTTTGGAGTGAAACTGTGCCAGAAAGACAGACAGAGTTACTTTCACATTTATAATATTAGTTTGGAAGTTATGACTAGTTAAGATTAACCTTGTTATATAAATAAATGATTTGATTGATTGATACCTGTATAGCCGAAGTATATCAGTGACACAGATGCCTTCAGGGTGATCTTGCACCAAAGCACATATCTCATCCTGCAATTCTTTGAATTGGGCTCGTTTTGTGTTATCTTTGCCTGAAATTATAACTTTTTAATGTTATCACATTGTTGGTTGGATTAATAGGTTCTTTGATGTTATTTGTAGTCTACTTACTAGACATAGTCTGCAGGCCAGAATCACCATCGTCTTTACAAACACTTTCACTGTGATCACAATCCGTTTCTTTCTCAGAATCACATTCTTTCTTTACATTCTGTGGTAGGGTGACATGATTGGTTTTTGGAGTGAGACGAGTTTCCAACTGCTTTGGTCCAGTAAATGTTTTATAAACAAGATTTTCTGGTTCTATTCTTGCCTGACTAACGCTCCATCTCTTGCCTCCTCTGTGAATAACATAGTATACCAAAATTCAATTTAACTTTTGGAACGAAGTTCCTTATCGCACGTTGCGAAAGGGGGCTAGACGGAAAAAATGGTAATGACATTTTTTAGGCCAGAGAGGGACAGACAGAGAAACTTGCGCACGCCAGAGAGAGACCGACAGAGAAACATGCGCGAGAGAGACAGACGGAGAAACTTGCGCACGCCTGAGAGAGACAGACAGAGAAACATGCGCGAGAGAGACAGACAGCGCGCCGCGCATGTTTCTCTGTTTCTCTCTCTGGCGTGCACATGTTTATCTGTTTGTCTCTCTCTTTCTCTTTCTTATAGAAAGCAAGCTAGATATTTTCGTTTCGTCTTTCTATTTTTTGTAATGCTGGGGCCACACCTATGCCATATGCCATAGAATATGACATTAACCGTAGGTGTAGCCACGACTATGCGTCATAATTTGACAATAGCATTGACAATGCCATTTGGCGTATGCGATAGCTCGAGTGGCGGTACATCAAAGAGATTAATGCGAGAGTTAAATGCATGAAGCGGCCACACTACGTATTGTCAGTGTGCGACGAGAGCGCAACGAGTTCAGACGTATTTGTTTATTACGACGGATTTGCCTCAAAATCGCACGTTTTTGTCAATACGTACTATGGCGACAGAGTGGAGTAACAACAAAATTATTACTTTTCTTGAGATTCTGCAAACATGGTCTCTTTATTCGATAGTGATTTAATAAAGTCAAATAATATAAATTTACACTCATGAAATATAGAGCTCTGTCGACGTCCATCTTGCCTGAATTGAAGTAAATTCAATGCCGTTGTCAATGTCAAATTTTTCCAATAAATAAACATTGACATTGACAGTTTAAGTGTAGCCACCCACTATATTGCATTGAAAATTATTGCATTCAATGGGCATTGACATTGAGCGTAAGTGTGGCCCCAGCATAATAAATTCAATTCAATTAAATTAGGTTGAAGGTGAACACTGCAAGTATGTATTACACCTTCTAATTTAATAACATAATAAGTACTTACCCTCTGTTTGAAGACACTTTTTGTTTTCTAACAAAATTATCAATGTGTTTGAGCGAATCTGGTACTATAGGTGTGAGCACTGGATTGCGGGGCGGTCCACTGAACTGTAACAACATTACTCTACTTCATGTTGTTTGGCTTACAATGTTGTGTGTATTATCAATTTCTCATATATATTGGAAGTCAGCCAGGTATCAGGAGTTTTACAGTCAACAGGTCAGTAAATAATAATTTATACATAATAAACTTACTAGAAAACAGTCGCTGAATCTCTCTCTTAAGAATTCTACAGGATCTCTATATCCGTATTTAGTGAGAGGCAGTGGTTCACCAACGAGGTTCCTGTAGTCCCTCAACATGCTCCGAACATCTATATTAGTAGGGCTCGAAACCACAAGAGACCTTAAGGTCGATTTCAATTCTGATAATTCTTTTTCCATCGTAATTACTTCCTTTTGTCGTAACATAAAATATGTGGGTAAGTTACACTTTCAAAAGTTTATGAATTTTCAAAACTTGATTGATCAACAAAAAAAAATTGCAGAACTCAGAAGTACAAAACACATATTTTGAACACGAGGTATTGTGTGAGTTTACGTGTTGTGTTCATGTTTATATTAACTATGTATGCAGACATGAATTATGTTCGTAACAAAAATTAAACCAAATATTGCCGTATCGTTAAAATACCACTTTTAGTTGAATTTATTATTCAATTCTAAATTTGACCACTTTTAGTTGCAGTAAATGTAAACACCACAGACCAAGAAACTAAAGAAGTAAACACGATACGATACAAACCACAGAATACAAACAATCCCACCAATCACACCACCAATCCCACACACTATCCCACAGAACACAGAACCACTCTTTGATTGGATGGACAACTTGACCAATCCTGGTGTCAGAGTTATAGAGCCGCCAAAGGCCTCTGACATGGCTCATGTAACGACTACTATCCGTAGAAAGTAACCGGGACCGACGGCTTAACGTGCCCTCCGAAGCACGGAATCATCTTACTTTTCGGGCAATCAGGTGATTCAGCCTGCAATGCCCTAACCAAACTGAGGACAGTCTCACAAAGTGATTTTTGTGAGATATCCCCACCGGGAATCGAACCCGGAACCTCCGGATCGTGAGCCGAGCGCTCAAACCACTAGACCACGGAGGCTGTTACCTGGTCTGTGAGAACCACAGACCAAGAAACTACAGAGTGAGAACCATGGAGATTTTACATAGAATATATACGGCTATAGAAGTAGCGTTCGCGTGCCCCTACCTATCTAGTTGGTTAAAGTGACATTAAATTAACCGGCTTACGTTGTTTTTGTAGGAATTGGCTAAAATATAAACAGTCTAATTTGTTGGAATAGTTTGTATTGGAAAACTCCATTGAGCACCTGTCCACATACTCATTGGCTTTGTGGTTTCCTGAAAACTTGCTTCTTAAAGGAACTCTTTTATTGTGAAAAAACCTGTATGTGTACAGATGAATATGCTCAGAACACATTCAAATTGGAAAAAATTAAAAAAGGAATATGACTTCCGTATGATCAATGGTGTCGCCTCTACACCGATATGACAATAAAGGTCTCGTCTCTTTGTATAATCTGTGTAATGAATGTATCGGCGAGTGTAGCGGCGGCCGGTGTGGCCGCGCGGTGATTCAACCAGAGACCTCATTGTTTTTTAATTAATTAATATTTGATACTAATACTTAATTACATTGTGGTTGTTTTATTTTTTTATGTTTTATTTAAATTATAACACTGGCACAACAACAGAATGTACTCTATGTCACAACTTTTAACTTGTGACAGTAAATAATGGGTTACGCGAAAGGGATGCACGATTAGTCACTGACCTGTATTAGACATACTATAGGTCAGTGACGATTAGTAGTTCTGTCTCATTCTTTCCTGGGCGAAGTTAAATATCTCTTGACCGTTCTAGCAATTATGACGTAAGATTCACTAGATTTTAGTAATAATAAAGTCCATGGTGAGAACCACCACAGAACAATCCATCACAGACCAGGAATCAAACAAAGACCACCACCACAGACTAGAAGGAAACCGCATGGACTGATTATAATAATAAGTCCATGGGAAACCGAGATACTGATACTGCACAGACCACAAAGCACAAACTCAGTCAGTATAATAAAATAACAAGCCCAGAAAAAACTACAAATCGAAGACTACGAAGTCGACTATATTACCTCATAGCACTGACCCACTGACCTGTACTATATGACCTGTACTACCTCATAGCGAACTAACAAAATGACACACGGAGGAAATAGTGCAAAAAGACAGAAATATTGATATAAAAATATATTTATATTTTCCTAACGAATACCAAATAGGTAGTACCAAATAGGCGCATGTGTGATTTACTATATGGAAAGAAGTTTGCAAGCTCTAAGAATAAATTACGTTAACAATTTTTCTTGTTCCCGTTGTAATTTCTTTTTTCAGTTTGCAACGGCCGCATGAAGGTGAAAAATTATTTAATTTAATCTGTGGTGGCAGTCAGCTAGTTGTCATTGTTTGTCTGTCACTGTCTATAGTAATCTGTCAGTTTTGAGACTTTTGAGTTTTGTGATTTGTCTTGCTTTTTCATGTTGAACTCTGTTGAAGTTCACAGCTGTCATGTGGTCTATGGTCCACAGTTAAAGTTGTTGATCGGTTTTCGGTTGAAATTACGTAAGGATAATAATATTGAACAATGTCGTTTTTCTTAAAACGCACCGTGAGTGCAGGCTGCAATATAGGGAGATTAGTACTGAATAATGTAAGGTCTTCGCAAGTGCAGCGCGTAGCGACCAAGACAGATCACACTGCTCCTCAAGTGGAGACGAGGCCTACTGTTGCCAAATTAGATCCTCTCCAGAAAGCTCAGCTAATTGATTTTGGTAAATATGTCGCAGAGTGCTTACCAAAGTACATTCAGAAAGTACAATTAACGTCCGGCAACGAACTTGAAGTACTGATTCACCCAGATGGCGTCATACCTGTCTTGCAGTTTCTGAAAGATCACCACAGCGCTCAATTCGCTAGCCTGGTCGATATTGCTGGGATGGATGTGCCCTCACGCCCCTTTAGATTCGAAATTATTTACAATTTATTGTCTCTACGCTACAACTCTAGGATCAGAGTTAAAACATACACCGATGAGCTGACACCAGTAGATTCTGCATGTGAGGTATTTAAAGCTGCAAACTGGTACGAAAGGGAAATATGGGACATGTATGGAGTTTTCTTTGCTAACCACCCAGATCTGAGAAGAATTTTAACTGATTATGGTTTTGAGGGCCACCCATTTAGGAAAGATTTCCCATTGAGTGGATATGTAGAAGTTCGCTATGATGATGAACAGAAACGCGTGGTTGTGGAGCCCTTGGAGCTGGCTCAAGAGTTCAGACGCTTCGAACTGAGTGCACCCTGGGAACAGTTTCCCAACTTCCGTGGCAACCCTGTTGAAGAAATCACCAATCCATCTGAGGAAAAGAAGGAATAGACATATTTACTGTGGCACATAGTAATTTAATATTAAAATATATTTTATTTGTTGCTTAGCTGAATTAAAATTTTTATTTCTTGAAAATAAATCCCATTTGAATCAGTGCAAATTTGTTATAACTTATAATTCAACATTAATTCAATTTTTTGTTTGATGGCTTCTGCTGACATTACGTTGCAATTCCGCCCATGTCAGTGTTCTCGTTTGGCATTAATAAGATGGGGATTGTTGTTCAGTAAATGTTGGATTAATCGGTGGATTATGAATAATCCAAGCAGATTTGAACCTAAAACAAGACAAACACAAATATGTACATATACGCTACAAATATAAGACAAAAAACATTAATATAGAGACTGCACATAACACAATGAAAAGTGGGAATATACAGGAAAGGGAATTTACAGATTTAGTTTATTAGTATTTATGTATTTACATATTATATTTAAAGAGGAAGGAAGAGTGGACAGAAGACATTGAATGGAAGTAGGACGGGGGATATCATCGGGGAGGGAACTGTACAGGGAATAGCATTGACGGGGGCAGTTGAAAAAAATGTGGTCTAAACTCTAGAAAGTTTCGTCCTCTAGAGTCCGGATCCGGGATCATTCTCTTTGTGAATGTGGTCTAGAGTCTAGACCACATTCACAAAGAGAATGATCCCGGATCCGGAGTTTAGCAAGGTGGGCTGGGGAGCAAGGTTGGCCTAGGCGCAAGCGACAGATCGTGGAGGTTAGGCGCTTGTTTACCATTTTGTACTTCGCGAACCATGGTTTAGATGGTAAAGTCGGCTGAATTCTGCAAAACCCTTTAAATTTCTTAACAAGTTCCAGGCTATTCCAAGAATTTAGGACTTTTAGACTGTTTAGCGAAAGGGGTCAGGTCGTAAGGGTATAGTGAGAGGTGGTCAGGTAAACCAAGAGAAACCGATAGTTTGGCGTAAGCGTCTGCAGCTTCGTTTCCTAATATGCCACAATGGCCTGGGATCCAAAATAGGATGACGTCTAGGTTCTGTTGACTGCACTGAAACAACGTTACACGGATTTTGAGGAACGGAATATTTATAGGGTAGGTAGAGTGTTTTCCAGGATTACTCCAAAAACCCAAACACCTTTTATACCTCTACCTATCGATAATTGAAAGTAAAGAAGTGTTACGTATTATATATAAAAAAGACGTGTGGCACTCGGGGACTGCCGCGGTAAAGCTATTGATTGCATAGTTAGTTATTTTTAAGCTATTGCATAGCTTCTATCGCGGGCCTTGAGCGCGGGGACCGAATCCAGAAATTCCGTTACGAAAAATACATATATGCCCAGAACACAACGTTAGCGCGATGCAGACATTCAGCACACTAACGCCATCTAGTGATAGAAAAAATAACTATGCAATAGCTTTACCGCGGCAGTCCCCGAGTGCCACACGTCTTTTTTTGTATCACTAGATGGCGTTAGTGTGCTGAATGTCTGCATCGCGCTAACGTTGTGTTCTGGGCTTATATGTAGCCAATGTTTGAGGAGCGTGAGGTTTGGCAGCGTGAGGTTTTTTCGTTATTACGGAATTTCTGGATACGGTCCCCCCCCGCGCTCAAGGCCCGCGATAGAAGCTATGCATGCACTATGCAATAGCTTAATAATAATACCTACTACGTAACATTAATTATTGAGATATATGTACTACGTAGTACATATATTTAAGAGTTATATCTCAATGGTAACATTACCTAATATTTCTTGTGAATCTAAAACGCAATGCGAACGCAGGATTCGCCCATTTAGCCTAGCGGTGGCGCGTACCGAATTCAAATTCGTTTTTCACATGTGGAATTCCGTGGACCTAACGCAGACGTTCGTTTTATTTATTTATAACTAGCAGCGCTCCGCGGTTTTACCCGCGTTGTGCCCGTTCCCGTGGGAAATTAGGGAATTTTTATTATCGCGGGCCTTGAGCGCCAATCCAGAAATTCCGTAACGAAAAAAACCTCACGCTCCTCAAACATTGCCTAGGTATATGCCCAGAACACAACGTTAGCGCGATGCAGACATTCAGCACACTAACGCCATCTAGTGATACAAAAAAAGACGTGTGGCACTCGGCACATCGGAACGATTTTATCGGAAATATGTGAAAATAGCACATGTTGTCTATCGGCTATCGGCGTTCGATACCGATATCGGATCGGATAATGTGGAAACGCTCTATTAATCACTATAATAGAGGTCAGTCAGTGGATTTCTCTTATTCTCCGGATTTCTCTCTCAATTCCACAGACTACGAATTAAATACAATCCCATTATTGTTATTTTATTTCTCTTCAATCCTTCAATCAAGACAATCTTGTCTGTGGCAGTCTGTGGTGACTGGTGAGTGTGTTGAATTTTTGATTTGTAGTTTATTTATTGTAGTAATGTAGTTTTAACTGTGAGACCGTGATGTTAGACAAGAAATGTATGCAAGCAATCTTAAGATAATTATATTAATTAGTGCCAAGCTAATGATGGCTTGTTAGTGAAATCAAAGGTGAATTATGCGGCCCTTAACGTTGGTTTCTCAATTGCTTATAGAGTAGGAACCCAACTACCCAGTGAAGTGAATGTGAAGTGCAAAAGCTAAGAAGTTGAAAATGTCGTTTTTGAGAGGTTCTGAGAATTATGTGTGGTCTACGACCAGCGTCCTCGGCAAGGGGGCCACCGGCGCCGTGTTCCAGGGAGTGAACAAGAACAACGGAGAGCCCGTCGCCGTGAAGACGTTCAACCAGCTGAGCCACATGAGGCCGCACGACGTGCAGATGAGAGAATTCGAGGTTCTCAAGAAAGTGAAACATGAAAACATTGTGAAGCTTCTGGCGATCGAGGAGGAGCAGGAGGGTCGCGGGAAGGTGATCGTGATGGAGCTGTGCACGGGCGGCAGCCTGTTCAACATCCTGGATGACCCTGAGAATACGTACGGGCTGCAGGAGGACGAGTTCCTGCTGGTGCTGGAGCACCTCACCGCCGGTATGAAGCACCTGCGCGACAACAACCTCGTGCACCGCGACCTCAAGCCTGGCAACATCATGAAGTACATCAACGAAGATGGTTCCACCACCTACAAGTTGACGGACTTTGGAGCCGCCCGGGAGCTGCAAGAGGAGGAACAGTTTGTGTCATTATATGGAACTGAGGAGTACTTACACCCAGACATGTATGAGAGGGCTGTTCTCCGCAAGCCAGTGGGCAAGAGCTTTGGAGCAACAGTAGACCTGTGGTCCATAGGAGTCACTCTGTACCATGTTGCCACAGGACAGCTGCCCTTCAGACCGTATGGGGGCCGGCGGAACAAGGAGACCATGTTTTACATCACCACTAAGAAGGCATCTGGTGTTATAGCTGTGAGTTTATATTGGATTAATACTGATACTACTATGATTCGGCTATTAACGAATTTGAGTATACTACAAACAGATGTAATAAAACTGAGCTCTTGGTTTGAATTTAGGGTACACAGACATCTGAGAATGGCCCAATTGAGTGGGCCCGTGAGCTGCCCCCGCACTGCCAGCTGAGTGCGGGTCTGCGCAAGCTGGTCACTCCTCTGCTGGCTGGCCTCCTGGAAGTGGACCCTCACCGTATCTGGACCTTCGAACGTTTCTTCACAGAGGTTCAAATAGCTACCTCCACAACACCCATCTATATTTTCCACATGAACAAAGTAACCAGCATCAAGGTGAGTTATTAAATATTTCATTTTTCAAAACAATCCCATTGTTGGGCAAAGAATTAAATCTACTGGTCATAAAATTAAATATGGTAACTATTCTGTTTATCCACAAGCATAATCAAATACAATAAATCATTGTGTAATCCTCAGATAGCAAGTGAAAGTTGTAATGAGATACACAATTAAACATCATAATTAACTTTTCATATTTATTCATACTCAAACGTGAAATCTGAGATTTCTTTTGTTTAGAAGCAGATAACTAAGTAATTAATGACTGGCCTTGATTTATTACTAACAAAATAAGTGCAAGGTCTTAGAATACCGAAGTTACTTTCATTTGAATTTTGTAAATGTGTAATACAATGTGGATGTTAAAGACAAATTGTATGATTACAATATTATGTCGCTCATTATATTTATTGAGGTTACTAAAAGGACATTTTGTTATTTGTTTACTTATTTGTGTACAAAACATTGTATGTTGTTTAAGAAAACTGAGATAATCCAATAATCTATTGTGGTCGATAGGTGTTTTTGAAACCAGAAGAGAAATACGAGCATCTCCAGACATATATTTGCGAGCAGACGAGCGTGGTGGCCGAGTCGCAGATCCTCGTGCAGCGCGAGCGCGTGCTGGCGGCCGACGAGCCGCGGCCCGAGACGAGCGCCGACGAGCCGCTCGTGCTGCTCAACAAGAGCGACAACAACGTGTGCGCGCCGCCCGAGCCCGAGCTGCCCAAGTTCCCCGTGTTCCCCAACATCGTGTCGGTGGAGAACGACGCCAGCCTCGCCAAGAGCGCGTGCAGCGTCGGCCACGCCGTGCGGCGCCGCGTCGAGGAGGCCTGCGCGCGCTCGCGCCTGTGTGCCGCCGCGCGCCGCCGCTGGGCCGCGCACCTGGGCGCGCGCCTCGCCGCGCTGGCCGAGCGCGCCGCGCGCCTCGCCGCCGCCGCCGAGCTGTGCGCGCTGGCCGCGCGCGCCGCGCCCGCCGCCGCGCTGGCGGCCGACGCGGCGGCGCTGGCGCTGGCGGCGCGCGCGCTGCACGCGCGCCAGGCCGCGGGCGCCGCGCTGCGCGCCGACCCCGACGCGCCCGCGTGCCCGCACGCGCAGCGCCTGCACCTGCGCGCGCGCTCCTACGTGGAGCGGCTGCGCGACTCGTGGCAGCACCTGGTGCGCGACCGCGCCACGCGCTCGCTGTCCTTCAACGACGAGCAGTTCCACGTGCTGGAGCGCATCACGGTGAGCGAGACGGCGCGGCGCCTGCGCGCGCTGGCGGCGCGCGCGGGCCCGGCGGCGGCGGCGCGCGCCGACTGCGCGGCCGACTGGCTGCACGCGGCGCAGACCGTGCACCTGCAGACCAACATCCTGGACAAGGACGTGGCGGCGGCGGAGCTGCGGCTGGCGGCGCACGCGGCGCGGCTGCGCGAGCGCGCGGCGCCGCCCGACGCGCCGCCCGCGCCGGCGCCGGCGCTGGCGGCGGCGGCGGCGGCGCTGCGCGACAACCGCCGCCTGCTGGCGCGCCTGCGCCGCGCCGCCGACCAGCTGCAGCCCTAGCGCCGCCCGGACCGCTACACCCGCATTTCGACCTGCATTCCTTCCTCGTTCCTGTTACGCAGCTCTTAGCTCGTAAAACTTAGTGTAAAAGAAACATACTATAAATATTTTTAATGAGTTTATTTACAATTTTAAGCTATTAACGTGTATAAAATAATAACAATATAATGATCTGTTATTTATAAAGTGTACTTAATTTTTTCCCTCGGAAATGGAATGTGACCCGACAATTTATTTTTTCACAATTCATTTTGTCGAAACCTAAAACGTAATATCTATCTATAATAATTACATACATTATAATACTCGAATCATTTCGAAACGAGTCTATTTACAATGAATACAATACACTTCTGTATATCGGCACTGAGGCGAGGTCGCAGTCACCTAGCAGTGGCTACGAGTAGGCGGGCGCGGCGCGGTGTCGCGCGCGCTCCAGCATCTTGTAGTGCGTGTGGTCGCGCTGCACGCGCGTGAAGTCCGCCAGGCACGGCGCCAGGTCCAGCGGCGGCGGCGCACTCGCCTCCCTGCAAGCAGTCTGTCGGTAGTCTGTCGGTAGTCTGTCGGCAGCGGGTCGACAGTCTGTCCGGCGCGCGGTACTCACGCGTGCGGCAGCGGCGGCGCGCACTGCAGGCGGCGGCGCAGCGCGTGGAAGGCGTCGGACTGCGGCAGCAGCATCAGCAGCCCGAACAGCGCGCGCCGCAGCGCCGCGCCGCCCGCGCTGCCCGACACCAGCTCCAGCCGCAGGTCTGCACACACTCCACACCATACATGCATGCCAGCATCGGAAATATTTCATTCTTCTGGTGCTATCAGCTATTGGCAACTTTATTTTGAAAAATTACGTCTTAATCTTCATCGAGTGGGTGGTCAACCTGATCAATCCTGGTGTCAGAGTTATTGCCGCCAAAGGCCTCTGACATGGCTCATGTAACGACTACTATCCGTAGAAAGTAACCGGGACCGACGGCTTAACGTGCCCTTCGAAGCACGGAATCATCTTACTTTTCGGTGATTCAGCCTGTAATGTCCTAACCAAACTGAAGACAGTCTCATAAAGAGATATTTGCCCCACCGGGAATCGAACCCGGAACCTCAGGATCGTGAGCCGGGCGCTCAAACCACAAGACCACGGAGGCTGTACGAAAAATGACGTAACGAGCTCCAGCCAAAAGTATAGTAAGGTATAGTAGGAATTTATTCAAGTATCAATGATGTTGAAGTGAGTAACTATGTATCTTACTGTACCTTTACCAAACTCAATGGACATTAATAGTAATGACAAAAAACCAACTTACATGCAAATATAGGAGACTCTATGAGCTGTACCAGTTTGTCCACTTCGGTGAGAAAGTCCACGGTAATCTCTAGGTCGCCGCTGAGTACTAGATGTAAGGAATTGTTCGTTTAACATTTATCTGTGGATGATACACGCGGTTGTGTTGTTTTCCGTGCTTCGGAGGGCACGTTAAGCCGTCGGTCCCGGTTACTTTCTACGGATAGTAGTCGTTACATGAGCCATGTCAGAGGCCTTTGGCGGCTCTATAACTCTGACACCAGGATTGGTCAAGTTGACCATCCACTCGATAAGAAGAAGACGCGGTTGTTACACTCAAACAACATTTACTCAGACCAATGACTTGCTACGAAACATCCACAAACAGAGACGCGTGCTTACACGTTCATAAGTGCTCTTACTCTCGGACAAAGTCTATCTATCGATCTTCTGAGTGTATTTATTTCGTGTCCAAATGTCTAAGTAACAATTAATGAATTCCCAAGGGTAGGTATGTATTGAACGGCGATATAACTAGTGCTAATGTAACAGTGGATAAAGTAACAGTGGATAGAGTTAAGGATACAAGGTAGCGATGAGCAGGTTGCAGTGGTCGTAGTTGTGCGTGAGCAGACACAGCGCCAGCAGCGACACGGGGCTGTGGCACCAGCACGCGTACAGCGCCAGGAACAGCGCGTGCGTCGCCTGCAAGTTGCAACACCACGAATACTAACTACTAGCAGCGTCCTGCGGTTTTACCCGCGTTGATTTCGTTTCCGAGAAAATGTCAAGATGAAAAAACATCCTATAACCTTCCCTTTGAATGTCGCTATTCATTAAAAAAATAATTATTCAAATCGAGATTAGCTCGAAAATACTCCTTTATAATATTAGTATAGATAAGTATAAGTAAATATATACTTTAACTCAACATCCAACATTTACTATTAATTAATTTTCAACTAAAAACATTAATTTTAATTGAATACCACATACTACAATGATTGTTGAGCAAGTGAAGATTTACATGGTATCACTGTTTTCGTTCTAAATATTAGCATTAAATTTTTCTCAAATAGTCCACTGGAAAATAAATATCTGTATGGAACTTAAGCTTTACTGCAGATGTGCCCGCGACCATCAGATGACGCTCAGTTGCTAATTAGAACATTATTTCCATAGATAGCTAGAAGGAAGATTGTTTCGCAATGTTATTGTATCCAGTCGATTGCGGTGTAAAAATACTGAACCCATAATGAAGAATTTGTTTATCTATTATGTTGTTACATCACATACAATATGTATATATAATACCTATTAACGATACAAAAATTCCATATTACCGGTTTATTGAAGTTCCTGAGCTGCAGCCTCAGCTCGTACAACTCTGCTGACGTCAGCAGGATAGTGTTGAGCACGTCCACCATCGTGGCCACGAACTTGAGGTTCTTCTCTTGGAGTAATATCTTGGACAACGCTTTGTAGATGTCTTCTGCGTTTAACAGGACGCATAGCTGTCTGAAATCACATTTGGGAGCATTGACCTTTAGTTATGTATTGACCATGGGTATTGACAGATATACTTTTTTAGGTTTGACATCAGCACACAAAACACAAGAAACAATAGTGTCACCGCACCGACCTAGACGACTAGGAGTATCAGTACAAAGATAGGATTACTGACTATACAGCAAAGTAACATTTAGAATAACATACTTACATAGGTCATTGAACGAGACAATACCTAGACATGCATTGTCGTTAAACAAAATTCAGGGTCAGGGGTCAACGACCTCAATGGCGAAATTGTGTTTGGAACTACATAGGTCCATGACCCATATATGAATGTTGATGATTTCTTATTCAAATATAGAACGCAAGAAATAATAGAGATAGGCGAAGTAGAAGTCACCTTATAATAAAGGCCCCCCGGTCTTCGAGTAGGTTTTCGTCGGCCGCGAGCAGGCGGAGTAACGCCTTCAGGAACTTGTAGTAGTAAGGACTCGATTCTAGATCCACTGTTTGATAGGCAACATTGTATTATGTAGCGATGGGACTCTCTTACAAAAACTATAGTGTAGTGATGACACATTTAGGACAATAGTTTTCGCATAGAAATTATTGAAGTGATTTTAATATGTATTTTTGTTTTAATGAGTGAAAACAATTTATTTTACTTAACAGAAACAAGTGAGGTACACAGTGGGTTCTCTGAGGGATGTATTTACCAGTGCGGGGCGCGGGTGGGTCGGCGGCGGGGAGAGCGGGCGGGGGCGTGTCTCCGGCAGCGCTGGGGCCGGAGTGCGGCGCGGGGGCGGGGGCAGAGTCGGGGGCGGCGGCAGAGTCGGGGGCGGCGGCAGAGTCGGGGGCGGCGGCAGAGTCGGCGGCGGCGGCAGAGTCGGCGGCGGCGGCAGAGTCGGCGGCGGCGGCAGAGTCGGCGGCGGGCGGCGCGCACTCGCAGATCTCGGCCAGCACAGCGAGCGCGCGCCGCACCACGTCGTCCGCCGCGTCCGTCAGGCTGCCCACCACGCACACGAACACGCCGTCCGTCAGCGAGAACATCTGCATCAACAAACTATATGCCACTCGGAACTATCGACCTTAGGGCCTGTCCACATCTCCACGTCACGGCGAACGGTGCGGTAACGGTAACGTTGACGTCACGTGCAAAATTGTAGAAATGGACGTCTCGACACGCAGCAATATTGTACGTCACCACATGCCTTGTAAAACTGCTATATGAAATGATTTAAAAATATCCGTAACGGAAATCCCGCCCAAATAGAATCAATAGTTTCCGAGAAATCGCAAACAAAAATAGTGCCATGTTTTAAAAACTTAGGGTCGAACATAAGATCTATTTTTTGGAGTCGGTTAATATAAAAAGATGTTTGATGTATAACATCAAACGGAATGAGGTATTTATCAATGCTCGTCAATAGCGGGCACTCTGTATCTTTTTTCATAATTTCGAACCGTATCACTCGAGTCCTAATGAGATAGGAACGAAACATTCGTAGAGTGCAGTCGATTTGACCGCGGCAGAGTGTCGCGGGGCGGGTGGCGCGGAGACTCACGGGCGCCGGCAGCGCGCTGTAGAGGTGCAGGATCCAGTCGAGCGCCGCCACCTTGGTGGGCACGGCGGGGCGCAGCAGCGCGCGCGTCAGCACGTCCAGCGCCGCCGCCAGCGGCAGGCGGCGCGCCGCCGCGCCCGCCACCAGCCGCGACAGCTGCAGGTTCACCGTCGCCGCCGCCTCGCGGATGCCTGAGCCTAACCGCTAAGGAAACCGACCCTCGCGATACGAAACGACACTTCGCCGATACTGATACCACCGACACGTCGAGCTAATTTAGTTTATTTCTCGTACGATGGTCGATCGAACGATTTTTTTATAACTTTTGGTGTCTTCCGAAGATGCCGTCTGCCGACTAAGTACAAAGTAAACTGATACCAAGTGAGGTGACACAATAGGAGTGTCATAAACTATTTGTTTTACCGCCACAGCTATAATGTAACTTGACGGAGTGTAAGCCGACCGCTGAATACTCCCAAAGGATACTCTTGCGCGGCTCGTCGGCGTACGCGAGGCACGGCAGCACGGCGGCGAGGATGCCGGACGCGTACGGCAGCATCGCCTCGCCCGACAGCTCCACGAACTCCTTTATCCACGTTATTGCTGTTAGCTGAAACAATCAAAAAATACTAACGTATGTTAACTCTAAAATATAAGTAAGATCCATTGCTAAAACTAAATACTAAAAGTTTTCACGATTTATTTGCATAGAAATTGTATTACACAAAATGAATGTATAATATTAACCTGTAATAATTCTTCGGGTGACTGAGCATGTGTGATCAAGATGTTAATCATAGCTTGGAAATCAACTGAAGAAGGATCTTTTTTGATGCTGCGTAGGAATTCTGTTAGTTGCACATCACACCTGTAAATATGTATACAATAAATAACATACATCTAGGAGTAAAATACACTTTGTTGATATCTTCTTATTAGGGCATAGGAACAAGATATTATAAACTTCATTAAAAATAAAAATAAATTATTTCGAAAAAAATTTGACTAAATTATATTAATTAATAATCATGTAGATGGCATGTGGTAAATAATAGTAATTCCCCATACTAACATCCTCCGTATCTCAGTGTTGGGGTCGTCCAGCATCTTGAAGAGTCCGTCGAGCAGGTCGGGCAGGTGCGGCAGCAGGCGCAGGTCCGGCACGGCGTCCAGCACGGCCACCCACGACACCACGAACTGGCGCGCGCACGCGCTGCGCGAGTACATGCGCTCGCGCACCAGGCTCACCACGCTGCCCACTTCTAGGGTGGGGCTTTCTGTTACTATGTCCTGCAACGGATTATGGATGTTACTGTACCATAAGTAATCAAGGAATTGACTAGTGATACTGGTAACAAGTGTTGTGTCTTGCCATCAACACTTTAATAAAACTAAAACCAATTGAAACTTAAATGACTGTTATAGACAATTTTCTCTTCTAACTTTTATATTGAAATAGGGAGAGAAATCTTTAGTTGGGGTGCTTCAAGCAGCCCACAATTTTATGTTGCTGGTTGGGTATATTTGTCCTTCAAAAACTCTACCCTCGTTAGGTATAATTTGTCGAAGTATCCTTCTCATGTTTACTACTCACTTTGACTAGTCTATCAAGCAACTCAGCAGCTTGCTTCACTTGCGGCTCAGAGTCAGCGGCAAGCCTCGCGAGGGCATCAAATATAAGTGGGAAGTGTTCCAGAGAGTCTCCCCGGGCTATTTTCACTACGTTGAACAGAGCCTCCACCGCTTGGTAGCGCACGCGCGACTCACTCTCGCTGAAGCATGCTACTATCGGATGAATGAGTTCACTCAAGTATTCCACACAGCCTTGCTGCAAATAGAAAACAATTCCCATTTGAATAATATGTGTGATATTTCACTAATCATATCTGTGTGGAGTTCGTACTTGTCCCAGACCGACGGCGACCGAGGACAAGCCCATCAGAGCTCCATTCTTGACGTTCGGGTTAGTTGACGACATCAGGTCCTGACCCAGCACTTTGATCAGACGTTTTATCTGACTGGTATTCTTCGCATCATTGAAATCTTTTACCATTCTGTAAGAAGAACATAGATGTTTTAGAAGGAAGTACAGGCGAACGAACAACATGTCAATGAGAAAAACTATTACTTTTCTATTTCTCCCCCAGCAAATTTTCGCTTCTCATAGAGTTTATCGCACAACCCGCGAACGCAGGCTACGCTGAGGGGTGCATAATCTCTTTCAGTCATTTTGTTAACCGCCGAAGTGATCCAAAATATACATCAATTATTTTTTCTTCCGTGAATCCAAATTAATGCAGCACACTCAATTTTCAAAACAGAAAGATGAATGAATAGATAGATTAGAATGAAAAGTGAAGTGAAAACTGAAACAAGCAGCCACCCAGCACAGACCAACAACAAACAACACAACAATTGACAACAATTCAGCTCAGCAGTCAGCTGGCTGCCGGGGGGGGCGTTTGTTGTTTGTTGGTTTTTTGACTTTACTGTCGGTTATTTGACATATGACAATGACATACTTTGTTTTGAATTCTTATTGCGTCAGGATTTCATTGGTAACCTTGGTAACGTCAAATGTTTGACAACAAAAGGCTGTCAATGTCAAATCAGTTTCAAGGTTACGTCAGACTCAGATTCCCAAAAACTTGTCATTTGATGGAGATCGAATCGAACTGGATTTGTTTGGTATTAATTTTCCTTCCATTCAATTTATTTTTGTTTTGTATTCATTTGTGTGCGTGCGGGTGACAGGGGAGCCGACCGTCTCATCTAGTGCTCAAAAGTTTATTTTGATAAAACTGCGTCTGATTTAATTATCGTCAAATGTTATTGAGTGGTGACTCGCGTATCGGTCCAGTCTTTTATTTGTCGCAGTGGTGAACAGAACAATATAAACAATGCCAGTAACATTAGTGGATAGACTGCCCTTACCGAACCTCAAGGTTTACACGGGTGGTAGTGTGTTGCTTCTTTCTATGGCAGTGTATTATGCCGTGAATGTGACGAGTGACCCGAACTGGCGGGCGAACATGACGGAGGCGGTGGTGGAAGGCCCCGGGGCGGCGGAGGGTGCGCCCGAGCTGGAGCTGTCGCCGCCCGCCTTGGGCGAGACGAGGAACGTCACGGAGCAGCTCGTCGAGGTGATGACCTTCATGATGCAGGAACCGCTCTGTATGTGGGTAAGTAATCACCAATATCAAGGTTTGCACAAGTCCCTTACAATCCAGAAGCAATGATAAACCTATCCTGAATATATATATAATATATGTGCACTGACAGACCTATCCCATCTATTCAAATTGTAAAATATTACATTGGAACTGGTCTATATACCTTTCTACATTTCCATACATATGCATTATGGTATACTATGTGTTTTTTTGTGTATAATAATATTAACCTCAGAAAACCCCAAATTATGGCAGGGCTTAGAAGTGCTTGGGTGTTCTTTTTCCAGCTGAGGGATATAAAAAGTACACAATAAATGGATAAAGAAATCAGTAGACAGTAAATATTTTATTTATCTTATTTAATTTATTTTTAATTAATATTAATAATAATTTATTTATTTCTAGAATCTAGGAAATCAAATTTTTCTGTCACTGATCACATTGTGCAAATCAAGATTTATCAAAATAAGTAATTACTTAACCTACTTAACTAACATCTCCCCTCATGCACACATAGTCATCTATACTTGTGTCAACTTGTTATATAACAGCACTAATGGAGTCTAATTCCTCTCATATGTTTATGCACATAAATTAATCCACTAAACTGGAAACATTCTGATAACTCTGGTGAAGGTCAACGGCCTTCACATTATTTAATTTGTACATTACATATTATTATGTTGATATTTAATTTTTGCTCAAAGGTTATTTGCTATTTTTTGCAAGTTTTAGGAAATAGGAAATCAAAATGTGTTATTGGTACCTCTATACTAATTCCCTAGGTATATGCTCGGCTATTATCATATGATTGTGTTAAATGGTTATTGAATAACTGATATTGAGCTTGGTTCATGTTTGGACAAGTGAAAGTAGATAGTATTCAGGTTTAAGTTAAAAGTAATATTACTGCCAATAATCAACTTTTATTACATTACAACAAAGATAATGTACTGTACTAGTTATTATTCTGTGACATTATGAACGGTATGTATTTAAACTTTATGTTCACTAATATATTGAAATGATTTAAATATGTTATTTATTAGTACCAGGTAAATAATGTAAACTTTTATTATCATATATATTATTTCGCAGTTGTGAGAAGTTTTTGTTTTGTTTTGCCTTTTGGTGCCTTTTTGATTAATTTTTTATTTCCATTGTCTTTTTAATGAATGAATGGCTATATAAGATGTTTTTATAGAAATAAAATGACTTGGAATTTGGAATAAACACTAAAAAATATTATTTAAATTTTAATAGAGGTACTTGCATTTATAAAGGTGTTTAAATTATTTTTTGAATAATACATATAAATTGTGCCGAATAAAAAGGTATGTAGTTATTGCAGCGTTTAAAATGAAATTTCAGCAAATATACCTATTGGTCCAGTGGCTAGGTTCAAACTAACTATAGGCCAGAGTGTTTCTCGTGAATTACTCTGTGTATTGACGAAAAGCGTATGAAATACATTAAAGCAATTTATTTATATAAAAATAAACAATTAAAAAATCAAATGTCAGTTCACATTGTGCAAATCAAACGAATTGTCGTTGGAATCTTATTTGCTTAATGAAGCATTTGGGAAAACACTAGAATCGATTACCTAATACCTAGTTTGTTCGCTTCGGAGGCTGCGAGTCGCGATCGATCTCTTGGGTCGGCCGAGAACGTTCTCTCGACTCCGCGACCCCGCGATGCCGCGGCCTCTGCGGCCTCTGCACCCACTAAACTAGTAGTGACTTTCTCATCTGTACTTTCATTCGGATGCATATAAACAACTAGGTATTGGTTTAATATTCAATATATTGCGTTTGCGTGCTCTAAAATGTATGATAGATAATCAATAAACACTATATTGTACACCATATTAACATTAATCAATACCTATTCACCTAGCTACTGAAATAAACTTTTATCTTTTTTATTTGTCTTACATATAATAAACAGTTCATAATGTATATAAATTAAACACGATAATATAGTCAACAACTTCGAAAATACAATTTTTTCCCTCGAGATAACCTAACTACACACACAAAATCAGCAGAGTAGTAAATTACAATACGTAAGGAAGTATTTTAATAATTGTTCAACTTAGCATCAATAAGTATAAGTTACTGTTTTTTTTAGTAAGTGTCCTATTCCAACTCTTTATAACTACTTATTAATATCTAATGTTAGAAAATATCCAGGGGCGAAAGGTTTATTATAAAACTACGCAATTTATCCAAGATAAGAGAGCATACAGGATCTATAAAACATAGTGTGCGTCCATACTGCGGGCCTAGCGCGGTGGCGACGGCGGGCGCGAAATATCAAACGTATGAAACGCGTGTAAGTGTCCATACTGAAGTGACTAGGCGGAAGCCTAGCGCGACAAGACCGAGCGACTCCGCGCGCGGTGATTTCAAACGCACCGATCCGCGCGTTGTGGCCACAGTAAGGGCCTAGGCGGCGAGCGACTTAACAAGCGGGTGGCAGGTGTATCAAACCAGTGGTCTTACCGCACGGCGTTTTGACGTAAAATGGCTTCGATCAACAATACACACTAGATTTCGGGTCAGCGCAAATAATACGTCTAGGTGCTTAGGGTCTCATTTGAAAAGTGAGCCACTCTTTTATTTAGTTCCCTCGAACCACAGCCAAAAAAGTTGCAAAAATAATGGCCGGAAAAACAATTTAACGGCCGGAGTGTCTTACTTTCTGTGAGTACATGTAGAATAAGTTATATTTTAAGCTTTTAACTAAATAATATCAAATTTTGAAAAAAAAAACTGATTTGAAGTCACCGCTACAAATGTTTGGCCAACGTTGGCGCAAATTTTGTGAAACAGAACAGCAGAAACATGGAGTAGATTTGTTTTGTAGTAATAATTTATTTATCCGGGGGGCGATTTTTTTTTATGTCGTGGGGGGTGGTTGGACTTATAAATTTCGATTTTGTAACTAATCCCGGTAGAGTATTCGCCGCCATCTTGTTTTAAGTTCATTTTTTTTTAGTTTTTCTGAAATAACTCGTTAATTTTCAACTTTAGAGCAAAAATGACAGTAAGTTTGATCATTATTATTTAATATATACGCTAGGATCTATATTTGCAGAGTTATACTATCAAGTTTATCAAAAAAATCGTAATGAAAACAAGTATGTATACTATCAAACCTAGATAGCCCAAAACATAAATAATTTTAAGTAAACTTTTACGTGCATATTACAAATTATTTAAGTGTTCAACACGACTCCATTCCATCTGTAGTTCTTCTAAAAGAAACGAAACGAAAGGAAGGTAAACACGGGAATAAAATACTTTATTTGTAGGTCGTTAAGGTTGATTTCACACTAAATGTTGTCTTTTCGTTTCTAAGTGACAGTAGTAATTTTAAATATTTGAAGATTTGCTAGGTGTCATGGTTGTAATTAGATTGAACTTCGAACTGTTTTAAAACTTTTTGGTCAGTTCGGTAGTAAACAAAATAAGCTGTCACACGTAATTCACGAGGACATTTTTTAGCTTTGATTTTGTACGTGACCCGATATCTAGTTGTGTATTGTTGATCGAAAATTGTTTGCAACCCCTGATATACGTCTGATCGCTACTAGAGCTCGCGCCTCAGTGTGGCCACCTCCGCCGCCGCCGCCGCGTAAGCCACCGCGTAAGTCACCGCGTAAGCCACCGCGCATTCACTGTGGCCGCACACATACTCTACGGAATAAACAATAGACGATTGTCTCGCCAGCATTGTTTGGCTGTAAGAATGGTTACGCACCGCACCTTGAGTCTAATCCACTCGGTAACCAAACGAATATCTAGGAAGGTCTATAGATCTATAGTATTCACTTGCTATCGTTATTCCAGGCCTTAATATAATAAGCTTTAAGATACTTGTGGCCTTCGGGCACCGCAGCAGTTAAAACTCAACCCCTACCTTTCAAATACTTCATGACATAATATCAACGTTTACTCTTCATTAAAAAATAAATAATACCTAGAATGAACGCTCAACGGACTCCGAATAGGTGTCATCAATTCCTTCTAAAAGATTTAGCGTAACTAAATCTTTGAACCTGAATTAGTAATCCTCACAATTCTCGCCCAGTACAGTTCAAGGCGGATTACTATACTGGAATACCTAATGTGAGCCGCGCGTTAACGCAGCAGCCGAGAGTAACCTGGAGTCTAGATAGAGTCCTAGATAGTCCAGTTTATGCCCTATGGATACACCGTGTCCATAGGGACAGCAGATGGGGACACGACATTCGGAGACAGCGGGCATAGCCCGATAGTATATCCCTTTATCACAAGCTGTGTTGTACGATTCAGCTGATGTTCTCCGACAACTGTAACGTCTGTAACTAACTTACTCCAAGCTGACCTGCTTCAAGTTTCGACCACGTTTAACTACTATACCCATATGCTAAGGGTTGCCCAAGAAAGTTTACGATGAAGGTTTAGAAGGTTAACTCAAATTACGGAGGAGATGTAGTTGCTCCAGGTATTTGCAATATCTTATAGATTGTATTCTACTAAATATTAAACTTGTATAACGGTGTCTTGTATATCTTATCTAATGTCGTTTCCAACAAGAATAACGTCCCTTATGTTTCGTGCCAATTTTATAAATAAACTCATGAAAAAACGTAATGTTTGTTTTGTTCGTAACGGCGCGATATCGGGCGGTCACGCGATTACACGTGTTCCAAACATAATGCAACACAACATAACAACAATAAAAATATCAGCCTCAAAATGGGCCTGCAAGCTGTCGCCGTCGCGCGTTAGGCAAGGCGGTGCCTGAATTAGCCATTGAGTTCGGTTTATATATGCTGCCACTGACATACGAAATACAAAATTAAAATATATTGGCTGAAGTGGCTTATAAGTCTCAGACTAAGTAATCCTGCTTCAGGCACAATAGTAACCATTGTATCATGCAATACTACTGTTTAATACCTCAAATTCCTTTAAGAAGCTCCTGCTATGATGTTGGCAGAATATAACGACTGATCATTTTGATGGCATCGTGATCTGCAGATAATAACTAGTTTTATTAATCAATTCATGACATGGCTGCTATCGTCATGCTAATTTTAATCAAGAAACTGTCGGGTCATGGTATTTGCTAAGATTGGACGCGGAAATATAAGCGGTGCCAGTCTCAAGGTCCCACGGAGTGGAGACAAGTTCGCCAATCGAGGCTCCGGAGGCGTGTGGCGAGAATGTGATGTGACCGCCGTCCGCCGCTATGTTGACCATCATAACTGTGTTAATGGGTATTTGTTTCTCTATGTTTATCCTATCGTATGATACGGCTTTGACGCTGTGATACGACGCAGCTATATTAGCGAGTGACTCATCTCACATGCATGGCCAACATTTTGCGTCTGAAGTTTTTATTTTGTTTCTGTAAATAATTTATTTTAAAAGAAGTATTTGTAAATGCTTCAGTTTCCTGAAGTGGTGTCCTTGAGTTGGACCAGGAAGCTTCACTTTGGTATTATGTATTGTAATGTAAGTAAATGAGGAGGTAATTGGTATGCGGCTTCCTGACGACCCGGGAGTCACACCGGTGGTGTGTTCAAAGCAGCACCCGCGTGTCGTGTCGCGTCTCTTCCTGCGTGTCGGGTTCATGGAAGTTCAATCAACAAGCCTCGTATAAAACAGTTCCTTATTTCAGACTCTTATACCATATCCACTTTTGAAAATAACGTTTTAAAAACTTGTTACGATATTACAACAAGATTTCTTCCGATTAAAACAGGCTCATTTTGTTTTTATTGCTTTTTTATGTTTACTTTTAAACAAGTAAGTGTTTATGCGTATTGGTCGATTTATAATTGATAATTTATATTATTTCTAATAATGCCTGCTCGATCAATATATCTGTTGTTCTAATAGAACTCTAAATTCATTCGTTTCAGGCGCATAAACCTTGGCACGACCAATATGGATAGATATATGGCTGGCATTGGCGATGGTTAATGGCAATTATAATAATCTAGCAAATTCATTCGTTGGCCAAAAAGGCAATGTTTTGATAGTTACTGTGATCGATATCTGAACATATCGCTCTCTGTGGCCTCGTTAATAAGCAAATACAAAGTGGTGGCAGTGAGTCATTCTAGAATCTAGACTGAACAATCGATAAACACCGATTAGCCCCAATTACCTAGAGATAAACAACATAAAGATACGCTTTTGGGCATTGAGTTATATGTACTAACATATATAACTCAATGCGTTTGGGTTCCTTGTTCTAGTGCGCTCCACACTACTTAGGCTACAAAAGACATTATCAGCCAAAAAACTTGATGCTCTATCGGTACTCTTGTATTTTTTCTGCTTAGAAATTCAATAATATCTTTAAGCCCTTCACTTTAGGGCGTTGTGAGCTTGGGATCAGTGAACCTTTCCACGAAGCATTCGCCATATCGGGAAAATAAATACATTCGAGTGGAATTCTCATACAATAATAATGTAGTTACGTTGAATGTAACGTTCTGCGCGACCTTTCCTTTGCCGGCCCTGTGTCGATGACCTGCTAGGCGCGATGTCGATATGTGTGTGGTTTTTGCAAACTTAAAGTAAACATGATCTCAATTTCGCTTAATCGCAATCTTAAAGAGAGTATCTAAGTCGGTAGGAAACCTAAGCGGGTTTTGTTTGAATCCGTCACGTATGTTTATTAAGTAGAGATAACGAGAGACGGTGGTTTTCGCTATTTTTACTTTTTGCTGTTTTCACTTTACCCACCTCTACCTCTTCTTTATTTTCGTCTCATTGGCCATTTTAAATTGTCCCAGAATTCTGCCCTTAGTGCTTCCATAATGTCCAACCGAACGTAATCTGATCAAGGTAGCTACGTAAGGTATTTATTTTACTAGGCCAGACTAAGCTAGAATATTTATAAAGGTCCTCAATACCACAATGCAGCAATGTCAACTACATTTAATTGAATGTGCCTTATAAGATTATACTTATTAGTACCTACCAGATTGCTAGATAACAGTTATTTCATAATTTGGTCATCGAATACATTGATACCGCTATTATGCAGTAGAATTTGTTTAATTCAAAGCATTCCAAAATATGAAAATCCATGTTAGTACGATTCGGTAATAAATGCATGGCCTAGGAAGTACTTCCTGCGAGTATATTAAGCGGCGCGTTCGAAGGTAAACAGAGTGAGCATTGAAGTGTTGTTAGGAGCGCCCTCGTCGGGACTGAGCAAATCTCGGCGACCTTATTGAATGCCACCGCGGGCCGCGGCTCCTTCCTACCTATTGGTAATAACTAAAGGCGGCTAATCAAAATTACATGTTCTTTTTTCTTACGAGAGTAAAAAAATATTTTTAACAGATTTTTCAACCAAAGATGACTTTTCCACTGAGGAAAAGGTTTCAGTGATGGGATAAGAATTGAATGAAAATACTAAAACTTTTCCTCTTCATAAGTCATCGGTTGTAAAATCGACCACATTTGTCCATATTTTAACTCTGATAAGAAAATATGGCACTTTGTCACATTATAAATGCGATTATCAAAAAAAAGTCTTAGAGTGTTGGAAACGTTCTTAGTATCCATAATATTGTTCTGAGCCGAATAAAGTTGATGATGATTACTTTAACAACCACACAGTACTCTGTTGTAAATTGAATCATCGGCCTGCTATTAGCATTACTGTTACAATTACATGTAATAATCATTATCATGATAACCATACCAGTAATAAAAGTATTTTAGTGCAGCCTCAGACTCACCTGCTACCACATTCAGTTCCGCGTGTTCTTAACGCGAGTGGAACGTAACGACTTTATAATGAGTACTCACAGTGTAAATAGTTACTTTGACGAAGGATACACAGAAATCAAATATAACCTCAATTGTCACGGAAACAGTAAACACCAACCAAGTAGTTAGCAGCTTGTATCGAGTAGTGATTAACGATAACCGCAGTTAGTTGCTGTTTGCTATCAATTGATAGATGATGGAGTTTTCCTCGTAAGCTAATTAAATCCATGGATATCTCCGTAACTTGTGGAATCGTTTAATATTTAGATAATGAATACTACATTCTTTAAGAAAATGTTCTCCAACAGCCTCCGTGGTCTAGTGGCTTGGCTCTAGTCGCTCGGCTCATGATCCGGAGGTTCCGGGTTCGATTACCGGTGGGTATATATCACAAAAATCACTTGGTGAGACTGTCCTCAGTTTGGTTAGGGCATTGCAGGCTGAATCACTTGATTGCCCGAAAAATGAGATGATTCCGTGCTTCGGAGGATACGTTAAGCCGTCAATCCCGGTTACTTTCTACGGATAGTAGTTGTTACATGAGCCATGTCAGAGGCCTTTAGCGGCTCAATAACTCTGACACCAGGATTGGTCAGGTTGACCATCCACTCGATATGAAGAAGAGGAAAATGTTTGTTTGATAACGGTATATTATGTAAGTAGGTGACTTGAAAGTATGTTTGCCGAAGTGGACTCGACATTTGAACAGGTTAATTTTCTTCGCTCGAAACTCCTAATAGTAATTGTGTTACTTTAAAAGAATTCTTCAAATCAAAAATATTTAGAACAAAACCTATACAAAAAAAATACAATTTTTCGTTAGAAGGCTTCAACGAAACAACTCGACGGAATGATAGTTTCGAGAAGTCAAAATAGTCCTTAAGAAAGGATAGTAGTTAACGATACGTGTTCCTTAACTATTGAAACTAAACTGCATAGCACAATTTAAATAAGCGTTGTAATAATTAAAGCTAAACTAGTATTGAACGATAAAACTAGAGGTAGGTACTAGCGCATCCAGGTGGCCGTGGTGGCCGGCCTTGCCAACGCAAATAATATTTTGTCCATTGTTTGATCTGTCGGGGCTGAGAGACAAAAAGAACAAATATGTTTAACACCCATTGTCATACCATTTATTTATATAAAACAATGTTTTTATAATTCCTTTGCGTCTATTAATATAACCCTTGTTAATTATAATGAATGTGCCATTCAGTTGCCATTCAGGTCAGAAATTGATGGGAAAGGTTTGATCGTTTGGACTTCGTTTTGAAGGAGGCTCTATGGCCGCAGGTCATAATTATAGTCTCTAGACTCTAGACAATAACCATTGAGTTATATGTACTACGTAGTACATATAACTCAATGACAATAACCATTATTTATTCCATGCAGTTACCAACTAACAACAATACCGAGACGACTATGATTAGACTAGAATTAAGAACCTGAACACAATTAATTGTAATCGCTCCAGCCGTGTCTAGTTTACAGTGCACACACTACACTTCAAATTTATTTTTAACCCTTTATTTTACGTGGAAACAGAGGATCTAAGTACGTGTTCAGTCAAAAAATGTGTCCACATGACGAATGTCCTATTAGCATTACCATGCGTCCGAGGGCACGTTAAGCAGTCGGTCCCGGATGTTTCAATCGTTAGGCCGAGTAGACCTTCTTTATTATTTATATTTATTATTCCGACACCAGGGTTGGCCACTAATCTACTCGAAATCAATGAATGAATGAGTTATCGGATTTTCATTTTGAAGACAAGTCTCACCCATAATACGTTATACCCGACTAACAATTACTATAACATACCACTTAACATAATGACCTGCAGCTCACTTGTGTTGCTTCATCTCGCGCCATCAGACTCGCATCACACACTTGTATTGATTCACGTGTGCTATAGGTACAACCACTACACTCATCACCTTGTCCATCTTGATCGGGTCCTCACGTGATGTTATACGTTGAATTAGTTTTTATGACGTGGACTCAATAATAGGGATGCATTACATCATTTAAGTTCGCTATTGATATTTTAAGGGTTCCGTACCCAACGGGTAAAAACGGGACCCTATTACTGACTTCGCTGTCCGTCCGTCCGTCCGTCTGTCACCAGGCTGTATCTCAAGAACGGTGATGACCTAGACAGTTGAAATTTTTACAGATGACGTATTTCTATTGCCGGTATAACAACAATTACTAAAAATAAAATAAAACAAATATTCAAATGGGGGCCATACACCGAACGTGATTTTTTGCCGTTTTTAAAGTACGGAACCCTCCGTGCGCGAGTCCGACTCGCACTTGGCCGGTTTTTTTAATACATACGAATAACATCATTAAGAGGTACTTAATGTAATCTTGTTTGTAAAGTGGATTTAACTCTTCATAAAATATCAATCTATATCCGTGGTTTTATTTAGGTTTATGATTTGGATAATAATTAATCTATCTCTCTGCACGTTAATCCTATTTATAAATTCGAGGGTTCCTTTACGGCTGTGCCACTTCCGATTTTATTGGCATTTACTAGAAACAGTTGAAGATCGTGGTCAATATAAACTACTTTTTGTCCCATACTGGTTTCTTCATTTTAAGCGAACACTGCTAATTCTGAATTGAAACTACATTTACGACCACACCAGACTATGTGACCACGGTTCCTGCAAAGCGGCCGAATCGTCAGATAAAAATGTAAAAAAAGCTAGTGTATCCGTAAACGTAGTTTCAATACTTTTTGTCCTGATAAGCGGAACCATTCTGTAAACCGTGCAGAACACCTGTAAGCCTATAATAACGTCAGCGTGTCTGTATTTGCAGAGCGTGATCAACATTTCGTACTGCATGCTGGGCCTGGCGGCGCTGGGGCTGGCGCGTGGCGTGTTCGGCGAGCTGCGCGTGGCCGAGGCGCAGCGGCTCAAGGACAAGCTGTGGAACTACGTGTTCTACAAGTTCATCTTCGTGTTCGGCGTCATCAACGTGCAGTACATGGACGAGGTACTGCTCTGGTGCTGCTGGTTCACCATGCTGGGCGCGCTGCATCTGTTCTCGCAGCTCGCTAAAGACAGGTTTGAATATGTAAGTCTCTTTTGAATTAAATTCACTTACGTCAGTTAAACCGACGAATAACTAAATAATTTATGATATATTACATGTATTACTATTAACCTGCCCTAACAAAACTTTTGAAGTCACCGTGTACGGGAGGCGCGGAGGCTATTATTTTTATACTCTTTTCCAATAAGTAATTATAAAAAATAATTTCTTTAACCAATCAGGCCTAAATTCCGGTCTGATCCAGATTGCATTGTCCATTTCAGTAATAGTTGGAACATTATTCATCAACTTTTAGTGAAACTTTTATTTAACTTCTACACTTTTCCAAAAAAATATTTTAACGTTTTGTTTCTATGCAAAACATATAAATAAATAACAGATACTGGCCTGTTTATTTAGTATTTATTTAATATTTTTTCTATTTCTAACTACTCCTAATATCAAAACAAGTCCATTATCTTAATAGTCTGCGTTTCACAGTCTGCTCACGCGAAAACAACATTCTGAGGACACGTGTTTAGTACTATTATTATGTATTGGAAATTTATTTATTTATTAAGACATTCCAGCAATATCATCACAAATAATACTCTTAAAAATGTTTTTAAAACTAAATTCCCGTTTGAGACATTATTAAAGGAACGTACAACATAATAATGACAAAATGTAAAAAAGAAAAACAATAATAAAAATGACAAAATGTTGCCCTATGCAATCTTAATTATTAAAATAAACATTAAATAGAGATCAAGGAATAATATTATAATCTAAGTACGGAATAAAGATAAAGATATAAAACAAATTATAAATCTTCAAACTACAATAACAAAATGTTTTGATCGTAATAATTTCCTAAATTGTACCGGCCATAATTCGGATTACATATTCATATATGGAAAATTTGCTATATCTGGGCAATAGGTATATCTCCGCCATCGCACCATATCGGTCGAGGTACTGGAAGATAATTCTTCGCAAAGCATACTCCATTTAATTTAAATAGTCAGTAGTTGGAGTCTATAGCTACCGGTAATTGCGAGAAACATGACTGAATACCATGCGGAGAGACCTCAGGATAAGCAGCAAAATTAGGACTAATAATACCAACCCTGACGACGGAAGTTTTCCTAAAGATTACTGCATGATTAGGTTGGATGGTACGTTCATAAACGCCCCTTTAGTACCAAAACTGAAGAAAAATGTTTGAGTTAGACCACCGAAAGGATGGTGGATCCACAGAGCAGGTGAGCATAGCCAGCGGTCCTTCTGCCGGGTGGTGAGGATCCACTGTGACTATTGAAAACAACTGGAATATAATATGTGCCCACTGGAATAATAAAAATTCCTTTCAAATAGAAATGCCGCTATCACACCATCCGAACAAGTTCCCAGCTGACCGTTGCTTAACATTTTTTTGTAATACGTTCTCTTTTCACTTCATAATATTTATTTATCATATTATCTTCATATACTTAATGATGATTATTAATTACTTAGCAAAACTTAAACTAAAACTAAAACCGTTACATCTAACGATTAATAGTCGTAACGTAACAGCCCCTCGCGGTTTTACCCGCGCTGTGCCCATTACCATGAGAATTTTGGGATAAAAAATAGCGTTTTATAACCTGCTTGTTGAATGTAGCTTAGAAAAATAATTATTCAAATCGGATTGGTAGTTTTAGAGATAAGCGTGTCCAAACGAAAAGAAAGAACAAAACTAAAATTCTTCAGCTTTATTTTGTTGTAAAGATATTACTTATGTAGTCCAAGTTACATCGACCCCAATAACGTCTTACGAGTTTTTGCTCACTCAATTAATTATGCTGGTTTCTTAAATTTAAGCGAAAACTACTCATTTTGAATTGAAACTACGTTTACGGATACACTTTGCTTTTATTTTTCATTTTTACTGACGTTTCGGTTCGGCTCCTTTACAGGAAACATCATTTAAAAATTTAAAGTAAAAGCGAAGTGTATCCGTAAACGTAGTTTCGATTCTTAAATTAATTATAACTTGCAGCTTGTTAATCGATGATATTCGAAGAGTATGTTATATTGCCGTGTTGGTCCGGTTAAGAATAGGCCATCCCCACTCAACCTAGGGTGTCGTAAAAAGCGACTAAAGGTTTTAAAAAGCCAATCTGAGGCTTCTACATCATAAGTGTAGCAGAGGCTCGATTGGAGCAGTGGATATCAGAACAGGATATCTACTAAAACTGGCGGCGGAGGAACGTCTCGAGCGTCAACGGCGGCAGTTCCGGGCCGAGTTAGTGGGCCCACTGTTCACCCACCAACACGCACTAGACAAGCGTGGTGGGTTAATTGTCTAACCCCCTCCATCAACTAACCATGACAAGTACAACCGACAACTGTCCCCGAGTACCCGGCGGCCCCGGCGGCCCCGCCGACGACGGTAGGCGGACCAGCCCCGGGGCCAGGGGCGAGGTGAATCTCCGGGTGGGATCTCCTTTCCGTCAAACGACCCAGGCTAAACGCAAAATGGACTCCGAGTGCACTCTGAATATTTTATGTTTTAACGTTCAGACCTTAAAGTCTGATTCAAGACTATTAGAATTAGAAAACGCAATCAAAGATATAAATTACGATATTATAGGTTTAAGCGAAGTACGAAGAATAGACGAGAATATAATAGAAACACAAGAAAACATATTTTATCATTATGGCGAAGTAAACGGGATGTATGGAGTAGGATTTTTAGTGGCAAAAAGATGGAAAGATAACATATTAGAATTCTTAGCTTATTCAGACAGAGTCGCAGTTTTAAAGTTCAAAGTTTCAGAAGGTAAAATTTTAACTATCATTCAATGCTATGCACCCACACTTTCACATACCGATACTGAAATAGAAGATTTTTACGACCATCTAAATCAAGCTCTTCAGGAACATCACAGTACTTGGAATATGATAATAGGCGATTTCAATGCTAAAATTGGTTTACGGAAAGACTTAGATAACCCTCAAATCCTAGGACCATTTGGGCTAGGAGATCGTAATCATAGAGGAACACGTTTAATTCAATTTGCCAATACTCAAAATCTTACAATATGCAATAGCTTTTTCTTCAAAAAACCAGATCGACGTTGGACTTGGCTTTCCCCAAACAATGTAGTCAAAAATGAGATTGATTACATATTAGCCTCCAACCAAGTAAAAGTCAAAAATGTTCAAGTTATAAATAGAATTAAATTTAAATCTGATCATAGACCGGTTCGCGCAAAAATTTGTTTACACACAAAAATCAATCGCCAGACTATAATTAAAAGTAACATTAAAAGAGTAAATAAAGAACTACTAATTGCCGATAAAGATAAATTCAACATAGATTTAAAAAATAGCTTTTCATTACTAGATGTAGATACAGACGACGTCGACCAACAATTTGATAGTATAGAGAAATCCATTAAAACAGCAAGCAATAAAGTAAAATTCATTAAAACAAAACATAAGAAACTAACCCAGGGAACAATTGATTTAATTGAAGACAGACTTAACACTAACCGAACTGATACCGGATACAATACGAAGGATAAAGAAGTAAAAAGAAATATTAGAAAAGATATTAGGAACTACGATCTGAAACTATTCAAAAACGCTTTAGAGCAAAATTCGTCATTACGCTTTGCAAAACAGGGTGCATCTAAAGGAAAACTATGGATTACCAATTTAAAAGACAGTCAGGGCATAAAACACTACAATAGAGACAAGATACTAGAATTATGCACAAATTATTACACTGAACTTTATACACCACCTTTCCAACAAGAAACAGATATTACAGACACATCCACCAACTACTCCTGTCCAGACACAATCCCACCAATAACAGCGCTTGAAATACATCTTGCTATCAGTAGATTAAAGTACAATAAATCACCCGGTCATGATGGCATAACTACCGAAGCACTAAAAGTTGGTGAATTTACTCTCCTTCCACATATAGTCAACCTGTTCAATTCAATATTAAAATCCGGAAAACTACCATCAAATTTCTGCCACTCGAACATCATCTTACTCCACAAAAAAGGTGATAAATCTAATATTAATAATTATCGCCCCATCAGTCTTATTTCCCATTTATACAAAATATTCATGAAAGTCATCGAAAATCGCATTTCTCACCAATTAGACAGCGAACAGTCCCCCGCCCAGGCGGGTTTCCGCCGTGGTTTGTCAACGACCGATCACCTTCATACCGTCAACCAAATTTTCGAAAAACACTCAAGAGTTTAACATTCCACTTTACATAGCCTTTGTCGATTACACCAAAGCCTTTGATAGTTTATTGCATGAAGCCATTTTCCAATCTCTCGAAAACCAACACGTAGAACCTACATATATCAATCTACTCCGTCTCATATACAAAAAGAGCACCGCAGCTATAAAACTCAATAGAACCGGTCCATCATTCTATATAAAAAATGGTGTCAAACAGGGAGATCCGCTGTCACCCAAATTGTTCACTAGTGTCCTTGAAGATATTTTCCGTAAGCTCGCACTAAGCTGGCAAGACAAGGGTATCATCGTTGGGGGAGTCAGGTTCACCGACCTGCGCTTTGCCGACGATGTTATGCTTTTCGCTTCCTCAGCATCCGACCTACAAACAATGCTCGAAGACCTGAGCAAGGCAAGCCTGGAGGTTGGACTGCAGATGAATATGTCAAAGACCAAGGTGATGACCAACCACCGACAACAACCGGTAAGAGTGGGTACAGAGGTTATACACTATGTCCAGGAGTACATTTACCTGGGCCAAATAGTCTCTTTCCAGACCAGACAAGACAAGGAGGTCGCAAGACGTACCGAGAATGCCTGGAAGAGCTATTGGGCCCTAGGGGAACTCCTGAAGGGACGCCTTCCAATGTCGCTTAAGCGAAAACTAATGGACATGTGTATACTTCCTGTGCTCACATACGGTGCACAAACTTGGTCATTGACAGATTCGCAGAAGTCCAGTCTCAAGGTTTGCCAACGGGCGATGGAGCGCAGCATCTTGGGTGTTAAGCTGACGGACAGAGTCCGAAACACCGAACTGCGCTCCCGCACAAAAATCGCCGATGTAGGTCGCAAATCTGCTGAGCTAAAGTGGAACTGGGCCGGACATGTCTGTCGCAGGCCTGATGAGTCTTGGGCAAAAATCACCACTTTATGGGACCCAGACCCAAAAAGGCGACGCCGCGGCAGACCAAAAAGGAGATGGCGAGACGAACTCGACGGATTTTTGCCTGGTTGGCGTCGTGAAGCTCCAAATAGAGAGAAGTGGAAACGATGGGGGGAGGCCTTTGCCCAACAATGGGACACCCACGGCTAATATAAATAAAAAAAATATAAATAAATGTTATAATTATTTTGTTGTTAAAATTAGTCAAATAATTATTTTCACCGAAAAATGTAAAACATTTGCACATAATCAAACTGCGTATATACGTATATAATGTAGAACTGTTCACGTTACGGTATTTTAATATATATTTTATCAAATGCGGCGCAATAATCGAAATACAATTAAAGTAATACCTATACTTAAAGAATAAATTTAAGAGTTCTCAAATAATAGTTTTTTGGTGTCAATGCACCTGAAAACGCAATATATTAAATGAATAAATAGATAGTTATCTAATACAATTAAAATCCTAAAAACATATATGTATTCACGTATTCAAATAACCTTGAGATGAATCCTTTGGTATTGTGTTTACGCTTGAAATCATGCAATCTAACTGTTTCAGGGTTGGAAACGTTGAATTAGGCCAGATCATACATTAATATGGGACGGAACCGGAAAGCGGCCGGTAAATTATAGGTCAATAATGAATAGCCCCTAGTGGCGTCCATCTGTTGCGTTCCATCCCATGGTTGTTTTGATATGTCATTTGTCCTCCATTCGCCAAGGGCCACGACTGCCAACAGCGCCTAACCTTTAACTTGCCTGTTATAAAATAACACGTAATGTTAGGCTTCTGTCCTGACCACGTCATGGATCGAACGTTCACATTATGATATACAATAAGTAACTGTTGTTATTAATTGCTCTGTAATAGTTACTTTTGTATAGTTTGCAGTGACATAAGAAAACTAGCAACGACGCGGTTTTATTCGCGTTTTTATTTTTTTAGAATTATGTATTCAAAGTCGGTTGAACTTTGTTCGACTCGAAAATTGAACCCATGGCCCACAATCTTCGTAGCATTTGTCTGCGACTAAACCACCGAGACGGGGTGGTTAAAGATTAATAAATGGTTTTTACAAGCTGAAATTATGACGATGAAAGCAGAGTGCAGACGTCAATGCAAGGTTATTTGAGTTAACTTTTTTTTTTGTAGGAGAAATTGTGTTAAGAGGGTGCACACCTTATTATCAACTCTATTTGTTTGTGACCTTCAAAATCAAGCCCAGGGTGCCACCTCAAGTAGCAGGAGCCGGAGTACCTAATGCATTGTCTGCGGATAGCGTGACTAATTGTTTAAACTTCATACAATCCAACGTGCAGTTTTGTATATTAAAATTGATGCCTCGTGAGTAGACATAACTCAATATAAGCTTATGTACGATGCGCGGCATAAAAAAATACCCTTCAGGGGTAGTCCAAATCATTTGAATACGGCTGGTACAGTCCCCGGCAAAAACCTTTCGACCTTTGAAGGATAGTCGAGTAGTTTTGGTTTTACATGGCGTTAATACCGATGGAGTTGTCGAATTGTCAACATTGAAACTACTAGGCACTTATGGTCTATTCCCAGATCCCAGATCAAATTTGTAAACAAATGTGATACCAGTGCACAAAACCTGCACGAAAATCGTGCAGTTGTTAATTTGACGATTTCACGGTATTTATTTATCTTATAAAAATAAGGGGATAGCTATAGTTATTCAAACGATTATGCAGTATTGACTTTTATACGATTGTTATTCTGAAGAAAATTAAAATTATCAAAAGCTTTTTTTGTGCAGTTTATTTATGTATACTTGGAACACTACAGAGACGCAGAACATTTTTTAGAGTCGACATTTTATTTTATCGTGGTTCGTATTTCGGACTCAAAAAAAAGCGCTAAGTACACTACCTCATACGTGGCGTGGAAACGTGTGCATCATTATGCTCACGTTGGTCATAATTGACCATTACAACTTTTACACCTTTTTAAATCGTTATATCTCAAAAAGAGTGACTCGTGGGAAAAAAAGTATGAAACATTTTTTGTAGATAATTTTACTATCAACAATTTTGTCTCATATATTTTTATGATAAAACTTACCGTTTCGCTGAAAATCGTGAAAAACTAATTTTTTTAATCTCTTTCTTTTTAATTTAGTGATAGTTTTATTATAAAATGTGAATTACTCAGATGCAGAACCTTAACTGAATATCTCTTCGGATAGTGAATAAATGTATGTAATGAACTTGCAGTGTTTTAAATGTCCAAAATATGTTTTCTTGTTGTAGTAAATAATAAAAACAAGCCTTATAAGTTCATACAGAAATATTTAATATTTTTTATAATTTTATAATATTATTATTTTTAAATGAAATTACCCGAAGGTTCGACACATCTGACCTTCGGGTAATTTAACATTGACAGTGACAAAATCTTGACATAACTTTGTTTACAAATTTGATCTGGGATCTGGGAATAGACTATAGTTATATATTGGAAATGTGACGGAATTAACGCTCTACAAGTTAAGTATGAATTGGCCTGTAATGTCCCACTGTTAGGCAAAGGCCACCAAAGATATCAGTACGATGAAGACTTAACGCTTTATAAACCTGAATTGTGAAGTATATGAGGAGTTTGTCATATTGTCACGCTCAATCATTCAGTCATTCATTTCGAGTAGATTAGAGGCCAGCCCTGGTGTCGAAGCTTTTAAACAGATTTTTTCAAAGTTTTCAAGCTCAGTAATTAACATATGTACTTTCTTCTAAACATAAAGACTAGGCTCTTGTCGTAGTTGTTTCCATTTCATTAACATACTACTAGTTAACCCTTTAATAAAAGTTTAAATAAGTTTTAATAAAAGTTTTAAAATTTAATAAAATCTAGTCCACCATCACTCAGTTCCTCGCGCCCACAACCATCAAGGGTAGATGGTATATTATATGGTATCGGCCGGCTATAACTGTAGGTACTACTTAAAAAAATCTTCCACGGCGAGTCACGTGCGTCACTTGATCTCTATTTAATTACTGTTCATTTAAAACGCATTTATTCAACGTAAATGTTTTGCGTTGTTTTATGGTTAACCAGATGTACACATAATGATGTTTACAGTTTTAGTTTGTCGTTCTAGCCTTTCATCTTTCTAGCGCTTTAGGTCAATAATTGAAGTAGCAATATGGTGCAAATAACTACCATATATGGATTATATTTACAACCAAGATTCAAACGGGATTACGGACCTCCGTGTCTCTTTTGCCGCGAAAGTGTAAAAAGTACCACTCAACTTTTACTTTTATTATTCCACTCTTGTAATGTAAACTATGTATGTATTATACTTATACTACCTCTGCCCCGCGGTTTTACCCACAGCGTACCCGTTTCCGTTTCATTTAAAGATAAAAGAATGAAAACGGCACAGACATACTACAGCACACTTTCGCATTTAATATAAGTATGGATATGGATTCGTTTTAATAATATGACGTAGGTATTTTATTATGCACATTCATTGTAAATTGATATGATAACTTGGAATCAAAACATCTATTATGTCGGCGTATGTTCCTATACTATATTATAAATGTGTGTGTCTTTGTGTCTGTTCTATTGATCGTTAGCCATTTACAGTCAGTGTACGTGTGTTCAATGTTCATATACAGTGAGCCTTTCTTTTTACTTCGTAGGTTCAAACTTGCCAATACTGACATATGTTTAAAAGTCACCCTGTATAGTAAGCATGCTATTTCTATATAATGTACGGTCGACCAAAAAAGTGGTTAATTAGAGTTCGTCGAATGTTAAAGTTGAATCAAGACCTATCGGAACGGGTAAAACCGGAGAGTGCTGCTAGTGAATATTTGACACTAACGAAATGTATGTTAAGTAGGTAATCATTGCAGATAACCCACGAGCGATTTAATGCATTTTGTTTTTATGACATCTTTGTAATTGTGACAGCAATAGTTTAATGTATTTATTTGGTAATAGGGAAAATAAACGTGAAAATGAACTTATAAGTCTGTAATGACTATGATAAATGCCTCTCAGCTCACTGAAAATATCAGTGACATATTTTAAACAGATCATTACTAACTTTTGTACATACATGTACATTACATTCATGTGTCAAACTATTCTCTCGAGACTCAATTGGGACAAAATTCGTTCGCAAAGTTGACCCACTACTACTAATATATGTATGTATATGATTGTCATTTATGCACAGTGCATAAAACATAAAAAATCATCGGATATTTTATGCATAAAGTCGTAAAAAAATACTTCGAAAAACATACAGGTTTTTGGATAAATTGTTAAACATGACGCAATGATTTATAATTAATTAGGTATGAAAATGTTATGTGGTCTGTGATCATATCTGCGATGATATATAATCACACAGAATGCATCTTTATTTTCTGATAATGATACCGACGTCATATTGACAGGTGAGTATACTCAGCACACTTGTCAAGGGACCACTTATTAGATTTATCACATCGTACGTGATTTATTTGGAATAGTTAGTGATAGTCCGACCTCTGAGCGATTTTTAAAGGTTGACTACCAACCTTGTTGACTTTACTCGTGTATTTTTATCAGCACCGCCACCTGCGTTTGTTTAATTGTTGACATTATTTACGTACATAAATAAATATAGACAAAAATACATTTTTTATAGGTACCTTAATTGTCTTGTGAATTTACACAGATGTATATTAAATAAAATTAATACAGCATTAGTAAAACAATAACAATTCTAAAGTAATAAAAACTCCTCAAAGTCTGGTTAGCAGTTAAAGTTAAAAGCAAACAAAACAATAGTAACAAGTGCGGCAATGAGTCACGAGTGTGAATGTTAATAATTGAGTTGTAACAAATAATGTGACGAGCGGGTTGAACCTGACCGCGGCTTGAATGGTGAATAATTAATTATTCAATTGATGTCAATGGTTGACTGCCCTTTGCCGTCATTCAGTTTAGTCGCCAACTGCGCCGACTGTACTACGTGATAAAGAAATGGTATACACATTATTGCTATATCCCATCAATCAGAAGTTGTTTAATTTCACTAAAAACAGACTTACATGGTTTTATTGATTTTTTTAAACCGAATTGCCTAACATTTGAGATGAGAGGACTTTGCCCAGCTGTGGGACAAACAGATTAATTACTTTACATTTTACCAGTCCTGTCCTTAGTCAATGTGACCCACGACCAAAGTCAATGTGACACGAAAGCGTTCATTCCAGTAGAACAAAAGTTAGATACAATAAATACTTACACAAAAATTAAAATACAATTGCAAATTCTGTTGACATTTAATAAATGTAATCATCATAAAAGTAATGAATTTGAACTATGAGTTAAAATAAACAATATTTTATGTTCAAGGGTACTGAAATTGGCCAATTTTATTAATTTCCAACAACCTTTAGATAAAAATTAATGGAATAATTTATATTTTGAAACGGCTAGTTATGTTCAATGCTTGTAATTTTAATGAGCTTCGTCCTTTGGGGAGGTGTTTGCGTTGCGCTTCCGCTCCGGTACGCTGGTGCGGGGGCGGGCGGTCGTAGTGGTGATCATTGAAATGGTTCTGATGCACAACATTGAAGTGTAGCGTGGGCGATGACGTAATTTGATTTTCTTTCACTTAATGTCTCCCAAATGTACTGTTTTATTAATTGAACAGCAACTGGTAGCTTGATCTTTCTGACCTGATCTGGACTGACTCAACTGACTTGATGTATCTGATGATGGTAAGAGAAAGAACATGATTTAGATGAGATGACCGGCATAGACTTCTATTTTCCCATATATTTTGTATCAAGGGCACGTTAAGCCGTCGGTCCTGGTTACTTCCTAAGGACAGTAGTCGTTACATGAGCCATGTCAGAGGCCTTTGGCGGCTCAATAACTCTGACACCAGGATTGGTCTGGTTGACCATCCACTCGATAAGAAGAAGACTTATGGTGTATGTGTATGTTTGTGTGTAGTTGTCGTCGCAGGCAGGCGGCAGTGGGTGGGCGCTGGCGCGGCTGGGCGCGCTGGTGGGCGGCGTGGTGGCGGCGGGCGCGGCGCTGCTGGTGCTGGCGGCCGCCGTGGGGCTGCCGGCCGGCCGCGACGTGTTCGCCTTCATGGCGGCTGAGGTGAGTCCACAGGGCTCATCGACACACCGAGGCCATTGAAAGGTCATAGTTAGCAGAGGAACTATGGGAAACCTATTGCGCGGATCTTAGCTCATTCCATGTGCTTATCCCAATTTAAACCTAGCATTTGATTCGTCAAAATTGTAATTTGTTTCTCTGTTTAAATATAAATTCAATACCATCTGAAACAGCTTAGAGTTGCGATGTGTCTGCACCATCTACTAGTATTTATGAATTGACAATATAACTGAACGCAATAGAACGCCATAACTTCTTCATCGGGTTTTTCCGATGTGTACGGTTAAAACTGCTTAGAAGTAAGTCTTCTGGTTGACGACTCAATATGATGAAAGATAACCCTACACCGTCGACCCTGGTTGCAGTGCGTGTTGGTGCTGGTGTCGGCGCTGCACGTGGTGGCGCGCTACGCGCTGCAGCTGCACGAGGCGGACGTCGCCGGCCCGCTCACCTACTACACGCATCTAGTGTTCGAAGTCAGTATCACAACCCACTCACTGACCCGTATACACTCTAAATAAACATAGGACGTTATTATAACCTCTAAATTCTTCTGTCCTTATATACCTTTTTTAATTAAGCTGCAATAAACTGACTACCTAAATATTGTTTTGACGGGCAAACTTGACATGAAGGTCGCAACTACAAGTACTATATATACAGTAGGTTACTGACTTTGTAAGGTGAATCTCGTGATATGAAACTACATATTATTCCAAACATTCTACTCACCGTCACACTATTCCACCTCCAGCCTACTCCAACTTACTTTACCCCCTAGTGAGACTAGCACATAGAATAAGTCCACCTGGTCAGACAGACTATGTCGACAGACTATGTCGACAGACTATGTCGACAGACTATGTCGACAGACTATGTCGACAGACTATGTCGACAGACTATGTCGACAGACTATGTCGACAGACTATGCCAGACAGTGGACACATCACCATATAAAACTCCAGGGTTGGCCACTAACCTACTCGAACTTACTTACCATATCATTGACAAGCCCGTTGGCACAGTGACAGTGCGAGCGATTACTGTATCGCGGGTTGCGGGTTCGATTCCCGCGCGGAGTCTACAGTATGTGAACACATAGTTGTTGATGACGACGTCTGAGTGTCAATTATATATTCTTATAAAGTATTTGTGGATGTATATTTAGTAGTGGTGAGCTAGATTCCATAACACAAGCTTAGAGCTTACTTTGGGTCTAATTAACAGTGTGTGATTCTGATTTTGTCCGGGTGTATTCTATTGTATATAATTGTCCCGCAGAGCGTCGGCCTGCTGGTGGAGCTGGTGCACGTGGTGCACATGGTGGTGTACAGCAACATGCTGGTGTCGATGGCGTCGCTGGTGCTGCTCATGCAGCTGCGGCACGTGCTGCACGAGCTGCAGGCGCGCCTCGCCCGCCACCGCCTCTACACCGAGCGAGCCACGCACATCACGCGCAAGTGAGTGACATATTAGTCATATTACCCATACAACATTTAACATAAACACGACGCACATGGCATTATCAATATGAGATGAAACGTAGACCGGACACGCATCACACAACATTTACACGACTCAACGTGCACGCAAAGCAATGAAACGAACACGCCACTCGACGTAATCTGTACTCAACGTACACACGACGCGACGTATACATGATACTACGTATACTGTGCCACACTTGGCTGGCACGCTTTTAATACATATCCCTGCACAATAGTATCATGCATGAATAATGAGTTCTTTATAATAATTAAAAAACTTCCTAAACTAAACTTAATCACGTTTCAAATAGTGATGTCGGCAAACTATTTGATGTCGCGACAAACGTTAAGTTACCAATACGTAAATTAACGATATCGTTAAACCCTTCTGCTATCGTTACAACAACTAGTTACATACATACATTAGATATTGTTTACAACTAAACCAGAGCACAGGTTCATGACGCATTTAATAAACCACAACCGATATACATTGCTATTGCTCTAAAAGTCTAAATAAATAACTAATTACTTAACATGTTTTTGTTTTATTGTGTAATGTTTTGTAATTAATTACGAAAGTACGTTGATAGCAAATTAAGGTCGTATTTAGGTATTAGCCGTAATATAGAACTATTAATAAAATTACGATTACATCTCTATTGTATTTGGTTTATAGCCTGATAAATAATAATTAGCGCATCTTCCGCTCCGCCTCTCATGCACGACTGAATTATGGAAACGGGCCCCGAGAAGCAGGGCCTTAGAAATAGTGTTAAATACTCGTAATCACACTTCCCAATTTCTCAATACTTAATTATACCCTTTTTTATGGGTGGGTAATGGTTTTATGCATTTCTCTGAACAGCCGGGGAATGTGGGACGACCCTGGCGCAATCACCCTATCTCGCCCTATCACCCATCTCGTGCCGGGTAATACTGGCAATAACCACTAAACCCCACGCTAAGATATTAATTACTAGCCGCACCCCGCGGTGTCACCCGCGTTGTGCCCGTTCCCGCGGCAATTTTGGGATAAAATGTGTTATTCTGATGTATAATCTATATTACTGTAAAGTTTCATCCAAATCCGTCCAGTAGATGTTTCGTGAAAGAGTAACAAACATACATACATCCATTCATACATACATACTCGTACATCCATCCTCAGAAACTTTCGCATTTACAATATTAGTAGGATTGACGTACCACAGTCCGTTTGGCCGCTAACCCCGAGGCATGTTGTCTCCAGCTGCCCCATGGCGAGCAAGGAGGAAGTGGAGAAGAACCAGGACAAGTGCGCCATCTGCTGGGAGCCCATGCGCGAGGCGCGCCGCCTGCCCTGCGCGCACCTCTTCCACAAGTACGCGACACTGACACGTCCCCACTCTCCGCACGACCTTCTATCGTGTATTTTGCACCATTTTTCCTCAATAAAAGGAATTCTCTGAAAGTAAAGTAAAGTATAAGCCTGTAATGTCCCACTGGTGGGCAAAGGCTTCTCATCTCACTGAAGATATCAGTACAGTGAGAAGGATTAGGCATAATCACCACGCTTGCCAAATGCGGGTATTGCGGGTTGGTGATCTCAAACCCGGACCAAGTTTGAAAAGTAGGAAACATGTTTTCGCTCGGCCCGGGAATTGAACCCTGGACGTCAGCCTTAGTAGGCGAGTTCACATATACCATTAGACCACCGAGGCGTGTCTAAAAAACGAAGTTTATTGGAGTGGTACCAGTTAGTGGTGTGTGTGTTGAGTGCGTGGTGTGTGTGCGCAGCTCGTGCCTGTGCCAGTGGGTGCAGCAGGACGCGTCGTGCCCCACGTGCCGCCGCTCGCTGCGCGCGCCCGCGCCCGCGCGCGCCGCGCCCGCGCCGCTGCTGCCGCGACACGACACGCTGTTTCACTTCGACGGTCGGTATACCACACATTACCAACTAATCACACCAGCTCTAATATTACCACAAACTAGCGTTCATCACTCAACTATTTGCGAACTTGTATACCTACTTTATAACGCTTGGAATCTGATCCCACGACGGCAGTGTCATCCGATCCCGCGGCGACAGTGTTATCTGGTTCTACGGCGTCAGTGTCATGTGATCCCACCCCCCTCGACGAGCTCAGTGTCATTTGATCCCACCGCCCGTTCCTCCTCAGTGTCATCTGATCCCATCGCCTCCTCGACCTCAGTGTTATCTGATCCCACCGCCCCTACGACCTCCGTGTTATCTAATCCATCACCCCTACGACCTCAGTGTCATCTGATCCCACCGCCCCCTCGACCTCAATGTCATCTGATCCTACCACCCCTACGACCTCAGTGTCATCTAATCCCATCAACCCTACGACCTCAGTGTCATCTGATCCTACCGCCCCTATGACCTCAGTGTCATCTGATCTCACCACCACTATGACCTTAACGTCATTTAACTCCTCTACCTCAGTTTCATCCACAGAGCATAGAAGCACCGCGCTCTCCTACAGCGCGGTGCTTCTATGCTCTGTGGTTTCATCAGTGCTCACGCCTTGAATGCCACCTCACTCCATGAAACACACTCTGTTTCACACAAAGCACTATTGCTTGCGGACATGGAATTCTTCTTACTATGGAGGTCGATTTGAAACTTCTAGTCCCTCCGTCTGTCGAATGTCACATCAACTGACAATATTAGTTCATCTAAAATTGAAAAATTCGTCTCATTTTTTAACACAAAATTCTCAGCGTAATTAAAATGCGAGTTTTGTAAATGTAAATTGAAGCTATAACATGTAAAGGGCTTTCTTCAGGGGGCCGAGATGACGGATGTTAGTAGGTGTGACTAGTCGTGGGCTGTGCGTGATTGTGCTGGTGGCGCTCGTGTTGGCGACGCTGCTGATCGTACGGCGACTGCAGACCAGATGGAACAGGGCACAGACTGGTACACTGGAGATTGATCTAGATCTAGAGTAGGCGAACTCTAAAAAGAGAGCTAATAATAGGCAATATAATCAATAGCTGGTGGCGTATATCGCAACTATCATGTTCTGAAGCGATTATGTTCAAGCAATTCAGACATTAAAATACAATACATATTACACCGTATTGAAAATCTACGTAGTTAAGAGTTAGGGCTGATGGAGCATGGGTGATGGGACATAACTTTACAAATCGGCTTCGCGTATCTGGTGTCAGCGTTGGCGATTTGTCCTGACTTGTTTAGCAGTGTGATTTATAAAAGTGTCTTTGTCGTGTCGTGTGCAGGCTCTCGGTACGTGTCGTGGCTGCCGAGCTTCTCGGTGGAGGTGACGCGCGTGCGGCCCGCGGCGCGCGCTGAGCCGCCGCCCGCCCCCGCGCCCACCGCCGCCCCCGCGCCCGCCGCCGCCCCCGTGCCCGCCGGCGCCCCCGCGCCCGCCGCCGCCCCCGTGCCCCCCGCCGCCCCCGCGCTCCTCGCCGCCCCCACGCCCCCCGCCGCCCCCGCGCTCCCCGCCGCCCCCGCGCTCCCCTCCACCCCTGCATACGTTATAGCCGGTCAGTATCCATTGCCCGCTTACCGAGCGGAACATTAACTTCAGTGAGCTACAATGTACCCATGTATCATGTTTTCAGAAGCTATGCCGACTGTCCCACCGCCGCCCGCCGCGGCCGAAGTCGCGGAGCCCACGACACACAATACAGACGACAAGTGAGTATTATTACCACAACCGCTAATGTATTCTCTAACTAAGCCAAGAGTCGGTTCAATAAGCGCCTGGCGATTACAAACGTTTGAAATATGGTTGTGTGGCAGAGGCACGTCGCCGGTGTTCAGCGAGAGCGTGAGCGAGCGCGAGGCGTCGCTGTCGGCGCGGCGCGCGCAGCTGGTGGCGGCCGCGCGCGCGCGCTACCTCGCGCGCCGCCGCGCGCAGGACAGGTGACTCCACCAATACTTAGTTTTATATTCCAACATCGTCTTTGTATTTCCTTGGCAAAGTTTTAGTTAAGATATTGAAACTTCTGAATTATGTTCTAATTGAAACTCGTGTGGTTGCAGCTGAGCGCGCCGCCCGCCTCCGCGACGCGCCGCTCCCCTCGATGGCTGTATTTTTATAAGTATTTTTTGCAGCGTACGGCTCTGGCAGCTCGATATCGAATCGATACGCAATATATTGTTATTTTATAGTTTTAACTTTTATATAATAATTAGAAATAGCCGAACAGACACTGAAACAATAATTGTCAAAGAAACTATTCTATATCTAGTAGCTCTGAAAATGTTTCGGCCTTTCCAGGATGTGATAATGAACGAGAGGACATTCACGAAATATTTCCAGTGAAGAGTGATTAGTGTAGCGTTTCCCATGAGAGGTCTAGTTTAATATATAATAGGTATAAATAATTAATTTTAAATTTTGTATAGTACTTGGCAGAAAACATGTGATAATTTAGTTAAAATGTTTGATAATAAAATTAGTAAAGTACCTAAATTATAAATGTAAGCTTAGATATGAACCTTTACGATGTGAAGAAAGGATCGGCTGTAGTCGTTATATTGGAGAACCGCCGTGTTTTCGTTAGCAATTTGTATTTTATTACATTTGAAATGAAAAAGTAAAATATTATATTTGAAAATAGGTAATTAAAATTAAGTTGTCACAGAAAGATATATTTTTTACGTATGTGTGTTACTAATCAATCCAAAAATTATAAATACACAAAAATATAAGTTACTTAAATAATTGTATCCTATTTGTAAGTGTTTTTCACATTTTATTTATTTTTAAACTATCTGTGTGCACAAAACATTTAATAAGTTGAAAATATATGAATGTTTTGCTTTCCTGACTAGTGTACTCTTACAGCTCGAGCTACAATGATGGATGTGATCAATGAATCACTGAATATGTGTATCAGTACAAAACCAGACATCTCATGAGAGATTTCAAGTACTTAATATAATATTTGAAATGGTCGTCCATAATTAATAATTTATTACTGACTAGTCAAAATAAACTTTACCACTGTATACTGTTGTTTTACTTTGTTGCAAACTTTATTCTTGTGGTGGAACAAAGTATACTCATTTCATTGGGGGCTCATTGCCACCAGCACTCCCTTTCAATTTCCCCAGTCTCAGTAGTTCCACTAGTCTCAGTACCTATTTCGGTTCCAGACTAATAACTTTTTTAGTATCAGTAGTCCGGAACCAACCAAACTACTGAGACTATAGGAGGTAATCCATTTCATTTAGTTAGACCTATTCTAATTATTAGTCTAAGCTAACTCAGTTGAGTTGGACTGCTATAGGGAAGGCATTATTTTACTAATGAATAACAGGGAGTTTAGCCTTTAAATATTTATTTGTGAGAAGAAAAATAAAATATAGGTACTTATAATAACTTTAACCTATAAAGTTTATGACTACAATATGCAACACCAGATGAGCGAATATGAAGTCTGCGAATCCCCGTTCCGCGCTCAGTCCTTGGAATTCATTCTTATTCTCAGGGTTCACTTGTAGCCTCAGGCAAACTGAAAAGAGAGGTTATTTTATTTTCATATCAACATCAGAGTTTTCTCTCCACAACACAGCACGATCCAATTGTGTCTATTAACACTTACCGGCCAAAACAAAAGAGCTGACAGTTGAAATGAAACCGCTCAAGAAAGAGTTAAATGGAAAAGTGCCGACAAGACAACAATACACGAACTGGATAACCCCGGTAAGAAGAATGTATAAAAGATATGCATCTATGATTTTTAGCTTTTTCGAAGTTTTAGAAGAGTATTCTTGATACAATTTGGGGATCACAGCAGTAAGGGATGTCATTTTTAATAGCTTTCGTATAAACTTTTGTTATTTTATTCAGAAATTCAATACAATAACTGCGATTTGCAGGTCGTTAACTTCGTAAAGGAAAGGACACGTCACTTTCGGTTTGATTGATATTTATTTGTTTTGTTTGATAAAATGAATGAATGAATAGAATGAACCAAAGACATTACAAGGGTCTATAATTCAAGCAAAGGGTTAAGTTTTTATATAAGGCTGTGGTTTTCAGTTTTTTTATAATGGTAACAATAACAACTCAATGACTGTCAGTCACTAAAAAAGTCACTCGCTCTCGCTCGCTTCTTTCAACTTACTTTTAAAGTGCATGTCATTTCGTTCAATCTTATTCGTTTTCAACATAATTGTTTGCAAATTTGTAAAGAAAGAAAGTATTTACTAAAATTTATTCAAAATGATGAGTTTAAATGAAAATTTCCCCGAATACGCCGTACCTGGAGCTAAACAAGTCCGCTTCGAGCCCTATGCAGACAACGGAGGTAGCGTTGTGGCTATTGCTGGGGATGACTATGCTGTTATTGGTGCCGACACTCGACTTAGCACTGGTTTTTCAATATACACAAGAGAACAAAAGAAGTTATTCAAATTATCGGATCGTACCGTGCTGGGAGCCACAGGATGCTGGTGCGACACGCTGACTTTGACGCGGCTGCTCCAGGCGCGCATGCAGATGTACGAACACGACCACAACAAGTCGATGTCGACGCCTGCGGTGGCCCAGATGTTGTCTACGATGCTGTATTACAAGAGGTTCTTCCCATACTACATTTCGAACGTTTTGGCTGGTCTGGACGCTGACGGTAAAGGTTGTGTGTACAGTTATGATCCCATCGGTCACTGCGAGCGCTCCAACTACCGCGCGGGAGGCTCCGCGGGCGCCCAGCTGCAGCCACTCCTTGACAACCAGATTGGTCTGAAGAACATGCAGAATGTGACAGAGATTCCTCTTCCCCGAGAGAAAGCCCTATCCTTGCTCAAGGATGTGTTCATCAGTGCAGCTGAGAGAGACATCTATACTGGAGACTGCATTTACATTCTCATCATTACTGCTAATGGAATTCAAGAAGAGAAATTCGAACTCCGCAAAGATTAGTATTGTTATCATAATAAAATTTTATAATTATCTGTAACCTTGTTTTTATTATACACTACAATGTACATACATGTACAATTAAAGCAAAGCAATGCTCTGGTATGATCCCACAGCAGGGCACAGGCCTAACACACACACTGAAGATGAAAGTTAGCCTGCTTCACTTGAAATGAAATAGATTAGGTTAACAAATAAATGAATTTATTCATTTAATAATATAATTACAAGGTAACTACAATAACTTACACATTTTGTTCATAATTATTTACAATATTTATTTAATTTGCATTTAATATCTGATACAATTTATTTATTGTACTTGGGCATAACAAATATATTTTCAGGAAAGATTTTGTCAAACATTTCACTTACTACATCTTGAATAGTATTTTCTCCTATAATAGTTGCTTTTAACCGAGGAGGAGTGGTGTTACCGGGGAACAGAGGGTGGATGTTGTAGTTGAGGACCACTTTATCATTGGGAGGGACTGTAACGGACATCTTCTTGTACCCAGAGAACATGTAGGCATCGGTGCCCTCCACGGTGAGGCTCAGCCTGATGGGTGCATCGGACTTGCCAGTAAGAGTGCATGTGAGGGGAACAGAGCTCAGCAACTCCACTACTTCAGGATAATTGACTTCAATGGCAATAGGACAAATATCTACTGGCAGTCCCGGCAATGCAATAGTGCTCATCACACACTGCCCCTCAGTGATAGTTTTTCTTCTCCATGTGATGTTGTAGAGGCCCACTCTAGTGGGAGTCTCCTTGGGTTTGTACTTGGCTTGTATACAGATAGTATCTGAGGCAATATTTTTCTCAGCAACAGCTAGATTACTAATACAGGATGGGGGTTTGGTGCCGTCTCCGTAACTAAAACAGTCCATGAGCTCTAATTCAGTATCTACTATGA